>ML297020.1:667-29485 GCA_005239495.1 Nicotiana undulata | reverse complement strand
TAAAAGGTGGGGGGGTGTCTGGGGGGGGGGGGGGGAGTCGATCAAGTTAAAACTGACTATCATCGGTGGAAAGAAAACATGGACCGCCTTGCTGCGAAAAAAAAAGGCTACCTCGGTCCAACTGTCATCGGCCGAAGTTCAAATTCGGAGTACTAAGGAGAAGATCTCGGCCCAGGCCAAAAGTATCGAAGAGCTCGAGGCTGATCTTGCTGAGGCCAAGGCGGAGATCGAAAAGGCGAAGGTCTTAGCTAACAAGTCCATAGCCATGTACGTGGCTGATGCCGAGGCTGTCCAAACTTAGCTGAGGGAGGCCACCGATCGAGTGCGATTGGAGTATTGATCTGGCTAAGTGCCAATCTAGGAGGAAGACCCTTGAGGAAATCCACGCTCGAGGCTTTGACCTCTCTGAGGAGATAGCTCAAGCTAAGGCGATGCCAGGTTTCTTGCCTCCTCCTCCTCCTCCGATGATGATGAAGGCAGCCAAGGCAGGTCCGATAATGGCGAGGGGCCCGAAGGAGAAGCTCTCCGCGATGAAGAATTCAACCCCGAGCATAGTTAGGATTTTGTTTTTCCTTTTATTTTTTGTAAGACCTTTGTCGGTCTTTTGTACATATTTTTTTTTGAAACATATATATAAAGAAATTTCCCCTTTGAATTCCGTCTAAAATTTTGTCTTCAAACTTGCTTTGTGCCTTGTAAAATTTTAGCATACTTTTATGCTTTGGCAATATGTTTGATTTTGGTTTTGGGTGACCTGATCGAAGCCATAATAATAATACTGCTTTTATAGTCGATTTAGAGTAAAACTTGAACCCGAAGCAATAGAACCCTTAGGTATGTATTAAATAATAATGGATCCTCGATCTGTAGACGAGTAGGGTTTTTTTCGAACTCGAGGTAGTGTAACCCTTAGGTTCGAATCGAGGGAGAATGTGTTCTCGAACTCAAAGTGTATTGGCCCTTAGGCTCTTTGAATTGGGCCGATATGGACGTAAAAGAATGGCCTTTTTCCCTCTTTCGTCTTAAAGACTTTGTAAAATTTTGTTATGCCTTAGCATGTACTTTTTACCCGTTGGGTTTTTTGAGGGTTTGATATTGATTGAAACCTCTTTACCTTTTGCGCCTTAGCACAAACTTGTATTAGAATAGTTTGATACCTCTTAAGGTTTCCCGAGGTCTGATATTATCGAAGCACTTTGGTTATTTTGCCGAGGGTAGCCTTTTTAAACCGGTGTTCAAAGAATTCGAAGGCCTATTTTTGTTGCGGGATTCGGACGTCTCCGAGCCGCATTAATTTGGCCATAGCCTTTGGTTTGCCTCTTGGGCTTATTTCCCAATAACACTTCGAACTTGTTCGAAGTGTTAGTCCCTGAGAATGACGGCCTTGGACTATAAATTGAGGGATGCCTCTTTGAGTTCTTATCGTTTAGAGTTTAGATAATTCGAACATGTCGATTTTCGACGGCAATCCCCGAGTAGGGGGTCGATCGTTCGAGGTGTGGTTGTGCTTCGTCCCTTGAGCCATTTTTCATGGAAAATCATAAGTATGGAGCTTGTAAATTAGAATATTTTTGTTGAAGCATCAAATATTTGATAAGGAAAAGTACTTCTTTGAATAGTTCATACATGCGTACATGTTTTTCCATTAGGGCTCGACTAATCTTTATGGACACGATTCATTCGACCGTTTGACCCATTACAAAGTTTTCCTATCGAAGCCCTTTTACTACCAGCAGGGATTCATACTCTGATTCAATGAATTCCGCTCCCATTCTTTTAGCTAGTTCTAGACCTGCAATCATGGCCTCTTAATCGGCCTCATTGTTAGTCAACTTAGATGTTTTGATGGATTGTCTAATAGTATTGCCCATGGGCGGCTTCAAAACGATGTCTAACCCGGACCCCTTCACATTCAAAGCACCATCTGTAAAAAGGGTCCACACCCCCAATGCTATACCCGATTTCAACAGATGTTCCTTTTCAACTTCGGGTATGAGGGTCAGCGTGAAGTCGGCCACGAAGTCTGCCAAAATTTGAGACTTGATGGTCGTTGGGGGTTGATATTCGATATCGTACCCATTGAGTTCGACGGCCCATTTGGCCAATCGGCCTGATAGTTCGGGCTTATGCAAAACATTACGAAGTGGGTAAGTAGTTAATACACATATGGGGTAACACTGAAAATATGGTTTTAGCTTCCTAAAGGTGCTTATTAGAGCAAGTGCCAATTTCTCTAAGTGTGGATATCTATTTTCTGCTTCTCCTAGAGTTCGACTTACGTAATAAACAGGAAATTGTGTAACTTGCTCTTCTCGAACTAGGACACCACGTACCGCGATTTCTGAGATCGCTAAGTACAAGTAGAGCTTTTCATCTGCCTTTGGAGTATGGAGCAATGGTGGGCTCGAGAGGTATCGTTTCAATTTTTCTAACGCCCGTTGGCATTCCGGGGTCCAGGAAAAATCGTTCTTAATGCTTGTGCCATGTAAGCCTTTGTACAGACTTAATGTTGTCCACGACAGTGATGTCTTCGATAGC
This sequence comes from Nicotiana undulata, assembly GCA_005239495.1. Taxonomy (NCBI): domain Eukaryota; kingdom Viridiplantae; phylum Streptophyta; class Magnoliopsida; order Solanales; family Solanaceae; genus Nicotiana; species Nicotiana undulata. Next base: position 26,947 of record ML297020.1, on the reverse strand, counting down.
CTTGATTTTATCGGGGTTGATCTCGATTCCCCGATTTGACACAATGAAGCCAAGGAACTTGCTCGAACCGACCCCGAAAACACATTTCTCGGGGTTGAGATTCATGTTGTATTTTCTTAGTATCTTGAATGTTTCCTGCAAATGTGTCAAATGGTCCTATGCGCGCAGGGACTTAACTAGCATGTCATAGATATATAGTTCCATTGAATTACCTATTTTTTCTTCGAACATTTTAATTACTAGGCGTTGGTAGGTAGCTCTTGCGTTTTCTAGCCCAAAGGTCATTGCGTTATAACAATATGTTCCATACTTGGTGATAAATGAAGTCTTTTCTTGGTCTTCCGGGTTCATTTGAATTTGATTGTACTCGGAATAGGCGTCGAGAAAAATAAGGATCTCGTGGCCTTCCGTGGCGTCGATCATGTGATCGATGTGAGGCACTGAAAAAGAATCTTTGGGACATGCCTTGTTCAAATCCTTATAATCTACACACATCCTAAGTTATTCCCTTTATTAGGGACTACAACTATATTGGCTAACCATTCGGGATATTTTACCTCCAGAATGGATCCTATTTTGAGAAGTTTAGTTACCTCGTCCTTGATGGATGCATGTTTTACCTCGGCCTGGGGCCTTCTCTTTTGTTTCACCGGCCTGAACTTTGGGTCCAGACTCAATCGATGCGTTGTTATCTCTGGTGGGATCCCTGTCATGTATAAATGGGACCAAGCAAAAAAATTCATGTTATCAATAAAAAAATTAATAAGTTTTTTCCTGAGTTCAGGGTTAACCCCATTCCTAGGTATACCTTTCGCTTGGGCAGGTACTCTATCAGTATAATATGTTCCAGCTCTTCGACCAATAATTTGGTAGCGTCGGAATCCTCGGGAACAACAAAAGTTCGAGGAGTCCAAAAATCTTCTTCTTCTTCTTCTTCTTCAATTTCCTACTTCCCTGGTGGCTGTGATTGCTATTTGGCTTCCTTTTTCCCTTTGACGTCTGATCCTTTCGATGTTGATAGTGCCGATATCGATATTACCTTATCGACCGCGAACATCTCTTTTGCAGCGTGCTGCTTCCCACATATTGTTTTTACCTCGTCCGATGTCGGTAATTTCATCATTTGGTGGAGAGTCGAAGGGACTGCCCTCATATTGGGAATCAAGGGCCTCCCGAGTAGGGCGTTGTACCTCATGTCGCCCTCGATTACGTGGAACTTGGTATCCTGGATAGTTCCGGCCACGTTCACTGGTAGGATGATCTCTCCTTTAGTTGTTTCTCGGGCCATATTGGATAATCACTATTATCCTTAGCCCCACAGTGGGCGCCACACTGTTTACCCTAAAATTCGAAATAAAAATTAAACTTATATTGTGGTTTTAAGGATATGTGACTTTGTCCAATACCAATTGATAAATAAGAAAATAAATGGATGAATTAGGCAATAAAATAAACCAAACCAGTACGTAAGAAAAGCCTCGACCTCGATTCGGAATAGTCTCAAGGTGGAAAAGTAAGAACAGTAAATGATAAAGCAACTCTGATGAACAGTAAGCGAAATGGCAAGAAAGTAACAGGTGTATATATTTTTATCAGTGAATATGATCATTACAAATGAATGTAATTCCTCTATATATAATAGAGGAGTAAGGCTGGAAGGTGGGCCGGGCCTGACCCGGGACCGGACCGGACCTGCGGCCCATGTGGGCTTGTGGGCTAAATGGGCCGGCCCGTGGCGGGTTCGATCTTGGCGGGCCTTAGAGCCCATATGGGGTGGGCCTTTGGTTTGGAACCGTGAGCCCGGGACCGTTTAGCCCGGGACCGGCAGGCGGGCCTGGGCCGGTTCAACCGGGCCAAACGGGCCCAACGACTCTTTTTTAATTAAAAAAAAAAATTATTTAAAAAATGACCAACGGTCAGAATTTTAAAATCTAGCCGTTAGCCCTTTAATTTAGCTGTTTGGCATTTTTAAAAATAGCCATTTGGCCCCCAAACTTTGGTTTAACCCCAAAGTTTTTATAATTATACTTTTCCCCTATTCTCAACTATAAATATCCCCTCATTCTTTCATTTTTACTCACAAATCTTGTCCGACTAGATGGAATTACTTGTATGAAAGTTTAGTTGTTGCATATGAATATAGAAATCCAATAAGCGCAACGTATAATGCTCGTGTTGGTGGTGATGATGATTATGATGATGAGCACCTTACAAATCAAGATTGGGCTAATGTTAAAATTCTTCTAGATTTTTTAGAACATTTTCATGTTGCTACAAATGAATTATCTGGGCAATATTATGCTACTATTGCTAACTGTTTAGTTTCTATTTTAGCACTTGCAGAATTATTTACTCAATTTTCAGAGGGTAGGGTAGTTTACCAACATGCTATTGATGATATGAAAGACAAGTATAAAAAATATTTTTTCCCTATCCCCCCTCTTTATGGTGTTGCAGCCATGTTAAATCCTACCATGAAATTAGGAGGTCCTCACTATTGGTATACTCAAATTTATAATGCTTTACCACTTTCACCTGAGAAATATGTTACACTTAAAGATGAAAAAGCCTCAGTTAAAGTAAATGCTCAAACAATTTATAATGCTTATCAAGTTGCATTAGATCATGCTAGACCAAATGTTCCAACTCCTATCTCGTCTAGCTCGCAGTCATCTAAAAGATCTGCAGGACTAAAAGCACTTAGTTCTTGGACGGGGTTCAGGGGTTCTCAAGGTGATAATATTGGTGATAGTTCACAACTAAATGATCTTCAAGTTTATTTGTCGCAGGGACTTGAAACAGAGAATCCCGACGACACCTTCAATATTTTGGAATGGTGGAAGGACAAAGAAAAATACTATCCGGTTCTTTCAAGGATGACTCGAGATATTTTAAGTATTCAAGCTTCAACAGTGGCATCGGAGAGCGCTTTCAGTCAAGCGAGACTTTAAATCGGTGATCATAGAGCGTCTATGAGGGAGAGCTTGGAAAAATCAATACTCTTCAGAGATTGGATCCGTTCGGAAAGAAAAAATTTGGACTTGCTGAATCACAACCGGAGATAGACGAAGCTTATGAAGAAATGCTAGCGAAACTTGCGGAGGATGCTGCTTCGCCCGGAAGCGGTGATGAACAAGATTCTTTTCCGCCACCACCAACGGAAATTCCTCCTAACCTTGAAGGATTTATGAAATTTGTTAGAGATAATATGTAGATTAATATGTAACTTGTATTTTGGCACATCTTGATTAGTTTGTTTTTTCCTTTTAATGGTGGTATTAGTACCTTGTTGTGCTCATTTCATTGGGAGGAGGAAGACTAAGAAAGATATTGTCATTTTTTTAAATGTCGTATTAATAAAAATTATAGGGCATTTCCTTGAATATTTGTTTACATTTTTTTTTTGGTTAAACTTGAATTACAAGATTTAAGTCACACTTATATAATATATTACAATAAATTGCCTTAGAAAATATAATATAATTACATAATTTTTTTTTAAAAATAGCCAACGACTATAATTTCAAAAACTAGCCGTTTGGCTTTTTAAAAATTAGCCATTTGGCTCCCAAACTTTGTTTTAACCCCAAACTTTTTATAATTATACTTTTTCCCTATTCTCAACTATAAATACCCCCTCATTCTTTTATTTTTACTCACAAAATCATCATTCTCTCTCTACTCAAATTCTCAATTCAAGTTAAATCATGCCAATGATTCTAGAGTTACCCCATTTGTTCGGGAACACTATAATGTGGTAGAAAAAAATGAAGAAACTTACACGGTAACGTGCAAGTACTGTGGTCGAGTCTACACTCGGCGTGCAAAGTTGGAGGGCACAGGCCCTTTAAGTAGGCATACAATAAAGTATTGTCAAGCGCGTCCTCAAGACATTCGTATTTAAGATTTTAAGTTTATTTCAAACTTGTGTTATTTTAAAATTATTAGACGTATTATGCTTAATGTTGTAGTTTGTTAAATTAATTTGAAGTATTATTAATTTATTATGCAATGTTAGTGCAAGTTTGAATATCTCTTTACTATTTTTTGTGTTTAAATTTGAATTACAAGATTTATGTCACAAGATTTACAAGAAATTGCCTTAGATAAATTTTTTTTTTATAAAAAAATAGCCCGGATCGTTTAGGCCCGTGGGCCCGGCCCACTTAGCCCAGGCCCATGTGGGCTTAGGCCCACAGTGGGCCGGTTCCACCCATTAGGACCGTTTGGCCCGGCCCCGCCTGACCCAAGCCCGCTAGAAGCCGGACCCGTTTAGCCTGGGCCCGTTTGGCCCGGGCCCGACCCATATTACAACCTTATAGAGGAGTCTTAAATAAGGTACACTTCTATATATAACAGGAAATCATATTAACAACTGATTAACCGCCATAGATTGATCTGTTCCGAGATTCATGCCATGATCTTTGTCCCATCGCGGATATCTCGCCCTTTCTGTAATAAAGCTATATCGGTGTTACTCGGACTCTGTCTCTTTCTGGCCTCGATTAATGTCGACCTCGATTTGAAAAGAGGCTTCGTTTTAGGACTCGATGTCCTAGCTCTCCGACGTGACATTCCTATTTCGACCAAAAAGTGAAATCGGGTAGCCCGATTTCTATGGTATACAATTTCTTTTTGCCAAAATTTCTAACGGATTGGTCAGTCACAAACTTTGTTTTTTACACAATTACCTTTTAAATAATCTGCTATGAAATCTACATATTGGTGACAAATTATATTTGGTCATGAAATGATTATACATGGAAGATCATCATGCTTAAAATGGTACTACGAGTATCTTGCAAAAGACTGAATAAATTTTATCTCGTATTTGGTTCGTGTAGAAGTTAAATAATTTCTTTTTAACATTGAGTGTTTATCTTTCTCTTTCATTCAGTTACAAACTGAACAAGAGTGAGAATATATAGTTGGATGTGGAAGGGGGCAAAATGACTTTTAGTATTGAGCCTAATCGATTAATTCTCTCTAGTATCCAAAGTTTAAGAAAAATAACGATTGTGTTTAGTATTTTCTTTCTTTCTTAACGATGTATTAGTTTGCCGTACCAACGCGATACGGGAATAAAATACAACAAGGTTTGCAGCATATTTGTATCTCACTAAGGATGCAAACAAATAGTAAACGGATCAGTAGGAACTAATTAACCAACTCATCTCTCCTTTTGCACCAAATAATGAATAGTCTTTTATATAAAAATCTATTTAGGTTGGCTAATACATAATTAAATTAATTAAGAAGGGTAATTTAACCCGTTCATTATATTTATAATCTCGCCGATGTTGGTCTCTATTGTTTATTATTAGCACTGGAACTGGTTCCGGTAAAGTCCATTTAAACTATAAAAAAAAATTGACCCCGCCTAAATTATTTGTTTCTTTTAACTAAAACAAAAAGGAAATGTTATTTTCAGCTTTCTCTTTCATGATAAGTAGTTTTCTTTCTGTATCCCCAACATTTATTATTCAATGTATACCGCTAAAACCTAGTTTAATGAGCGCCCCGATTTCTTGGAGAGGCAAATAGAACAAGAATGTAACTGTAATGAGTCGGAATCAAAGCATGGAGCTTTTTGTATTAGGGCCCGAACAAAACACCTGCCTCGGAGCCTTCGGAGAGCATTACAAAACGATCGCACACGACTAATAAATGGCCGTGATATCCGTACCCAACCGAATATCATTGTGTGAATCTCGGCTCGTATCGACAGAAAATTAGTAATTAGCAAAAAAGAAGATTTTTACCTTTCTTGGAATTGTACTTAGGGTAAAACTCTCCCACTATATAAAGGAGAAGCTAATTATTCATTATACACACCGTAACACGCATAACAAGGCAATATACTTCTGTTCTCTCTAAGCTATCAAAAGTTCTTGTTTTCGTTCATAAGTTCTTTATAAGTGCAAGCTCGAAATCGAAGACAGGTTCTTTGTTAAACCTTTAACCGAGTTTGGATTCACTATCATCATTGATTTGACTATTTACTATACCTTTTATTTGCTTTATATCTAGCATCATTAATCACTTATATGGCTCCACATATCCTTAAAACCGCGTATAAATTCAATTGTTATCTGGAAAACAATTCACTAATCTGTGTGTTCAAGAGAATAAGATACAATTTTAGGTAAACAAAAAACAGAAAACTTCTGACCAATGAGATTTAATTTTCTGCACGTGTTATATATGTATAAAAAGATTCTGAACTAATACCACTAAAATTCAGCCACTTCTATATGATGTTGAAAAGAAAGGACTTTAAAACATATGGAGTTTGATATGCATTAAGGTTTGATTATTTTCCAGGTCTGATAACAAACTGGGTGACATGAAAGCGATTGGTTTATATTTTGTAATATTATACTAAGCTTTTAAGGTTTTAATTTTTTTCGAAAGGGGTTAGTATTGAAATTTGGACATTAGTATCTTAATATTTGCAATAATGAAACCCCTTTGATATTTTTCAATAATTTCAACTATTTATAGAATTATTAATGAGGACTTGTCAAGGTCTTTAATATTTGTCATAGTGCGGAATAGATTAATCTGGCTTTTTTCTCTTTTGTTTTCTAGAACATACAAGTGTTAGATCGTTTGTTCACCTCAACAAGTAATGCATTAACTCAACTAGGATATTGGCTAGGATATTTTAAAGTACTTCTTTTTTCATTAGTTAGACATTTCTAGTCGAGGAGAAACTTCATCAAAATAATGTAGAAAAGATTAGGTTTAAATGCACTGGTTGAGATTTTCTTAACGTTTGTGAACCAATGAAGAAGAAAAAAGAGAATACAAGGAAGTAGTTGGAAGGATTTCCACACCAAGAATTCTTAAAAGAAATTGCACTACTAACTATTTGAGGTAAACCTATAAACAAGATCATAAAAATTTTCATCGACAACACTAAGATTGACCCATAATAATTATTGGTGGGATCCTAAATCTTTTTCTTATCATCTATGCGATTGAACTTTCACTACTAGAAATCTGTTAATTAACGACCATTATAATCGATCAACGTTGGTCGCCTTTGGCAAATTACAGACCAAAAGGCGTTCAAACACGCTTGGTCGCTATTTTGGTGGTTCTTTTACCTTAACTACCAACGTTGATCGGTAATTACCGACCAACGTTGGTCGCTAAGGTAAAATGACCAACTGTACGTACACTTTAAAAAACACACCGACCAACTTTGGTCGGTAAATTAAAATAAGTATTATTTTAAAAAATTTAAATTTAACAATACCGACCAAAGTTGGTCAGTAATATTAAAATCTGGGTTCATAACCGACCAACTTTGGTTGCTAATCTTTAATTTTTTATTTTTTTTAGACTTAAGCGACCAGCGTTGGTCGCTAATATGCAGAAAATAATTTTTTTAATTAGAAATCGACCAACTTTGTCGGTTTTCTAAGTTATAATTTTGGCATAAAATGTCTGTTTTGGCAGCTACACCATCAGCCAACATACCAAAATCCCTAAATAACAACACACAACATACCAAAATCCCTAAATAACAACACAATTCAATACCAAAATGCCTAAATAACAACACAATTCAATAAACACAACACAATTCAATACCAAAATCCCTAAATAACAACAACAACAATAAACACATTAAAACTAACAAAACCAAGTTAAAACTTATTACAACTAGTTCAAAACTGGTTCTATTTGTCTAGTTCAAAGTATATAAAAGTCAAGGAGTGTTTTGTACAACATCATCATCACCGTCTGATGAACTTTCATCTACAAGACGGTATAGAGAAGGGTCTTGCTAAGGACGGGAAGAACGATCACGGGGAGGGCGGGAGGAACGATCACTGGGAGGACAGAAGGAACGCTCACGTTCAAGTCGAGCCTCTGGCGATGACTCACGAGACCGGGGAATCAGAAAAGCTCCAGTAGATAGGAGAGTTCTGATCTGAGCTTGCATGCCAAGGTACTGAGCATCTCTAACCTTTTCTCTTTCCTTGGCCGCTTCTAGCTCGGATGTGAGCTTTGTCACAGTCTCCCGCATAGTGGAGAGGCTCTCCCCATCAAGTTGCTCGCCTTGCCAGGAAGTCCTTATTCCTTGCATTCCACACTTATAGCGATGAAATTTCTTTGTAGGAAGCCCGTATACCTTCCCCCATTTTGGACCGCCAGCAAACTCCATCCATATTCTTTCAGCATCCTCGTCCGAAGGTTGGGTTGGCTCGCCCGACTCATTAGGTGGCTGAGTGCGGATGAATTCCTCCATGTTAGTTTGGAAGTGACCCTCTATGAGAATTTACAATGAATTAGTATATCAAAATTTATATAAAAGTAAATTAAAATACTTAATGAAAAGTGAAAGTTTACATATACAGTCGAGGCCCGGTCCTCAACCCACCTTTCGTGATCCGTCTCTTTCTTCTTATTTACAATATGTGTTTCCTTGAATATCTCATCTTGGTTCATTGGACGCCCCAACTTCTTTTCCTGAAAACAAATTAATTTAGTTAATAAACAAAATAGATATACTTTGAAAATTAAAATAATTTAAGCAATTACATACCAGTCTTCTTTTTATTGTCCCTAGGTTGATCGCACCTCTAGTGTGCAAGGAGCCTCCCTTCTCAGATGCGCGAGCTTTCTTTCCTTTTTCGCTCTTCTTTAAGAACTTTGCAGTAAGCAGTTTCCTTTGCAAATCATCCCATAAAATTTGAAGTAACCAGTCAGGCTTCTCGTTCTTCTTTCTAGCTTCGGAGAAAGTATGCGATAATCGCTTGCGAGCTTTGTGATGAAAATTTGCAGCCACTTCCGCACTATAGCGGTGTTCCCATACACACTTGCTCTGTATTTCAAAAGTTAAATATTATATAGAAATATCATAAATATAAATAATTAAACTGCTTAAAAGAACATTTATACCTTAAATTGCTTGAAAATTTGCTCTTTCAGTGAGAATAGGAATTCACTTGAAGTCGCATAAGGGTCATCATAAAGCTTTCTGATGGCTTTGGTGATTATCCTCGTACTCTTATTACTCGGGATGAACCTGCGATTTAACAATAAAAATACATTAATATCGTAGTAAAAACTTTACAAAACAATAAACGCAAAAATAATAAATAACTCTTACCCATCACCCTCAGGGACTATGATGATCCTGCCATATATGCACCTCCTCGTCGTCATCATCATCACCGTCCGAAGCATGTATATCAGAGGCATGTGTGGAAGGTGTAGGGGGGTCAGAGCTACTACCTCGCAGGCGAAGGCCTGAAATAGATGGAGTCCCTGATGAAGATGGCTGCGATCCTTGTGACTGCGACATAGCTGGATGGACCCCAAAGAGTCGTGTTCTTTTAGGGATTGATAAACTTGTGAAGATCATATTTTATAAAATATTTTAAATAATAATATAACTATTAAAATTTTATAACTGGGTCCCACATTACTGACCAAAGTTGGTCGGTAATGTGAAAGTTTCTTTGACCAAGCAAGTCTGACCAGCTCGGTCAACTTGTTGACTACTTTACCGACTAAATACCGACCAAATTTGGTCGGTAAGTTATTTAAAATAAATATAAAATATTTTTCTCCCGTTTTCCGACCAATTTTGATCGCTTTTTTTGACCCACCAACTTTGGTCGGTAAATACCAGATTTCTAGTAGTGTTCTTCAGAATATATTGAATTTTAATGTATAAACGTTAAAGTGCAGTCTAATTCATGCAAATTATGACATATATTAAGCTCCTTAATTTTGTGATTAGAAGGTTAGTAAAACATGCTTAGTTTGACTCTGATCCAGCCTACTTGACACTAAAAGGGAGGAAAGATTTATGTTACTTAAGGATTCTTAATTGATCTCATATTGAAAAGTTATCTCAACAAGTATTAGGAAATGAAGAAGGTGAATGAAATAATTTGAATCAGTCAAGTGATAATTAAGAACAATATCCCTTTTGTTTTTCAAAAATCTTTTTTTCACCACAGCAAATTTTTCGGAATAGATATAGTTTTAATGCAAATTATAACATGACGATGGTGATTCAACAATGAGAGTAATAGTTTCAATGAATCTAAGTGAAGACATATATAAATATTTGCTGCTTGAAAAGGCTAAAGAAACAGTTAGTGGTGTCTGTCAATTTAGTAGGTTTAAGCATGATAAATGACACAAGATATGTATAGTACTATAGGTGCAAGACTCATTTGTCTCTAGTGGTTTTTGGTAGCTCGTAAAAATTCTTTGATATGGACAAAAATTCAATTGATTTTATATCTTTACGAGCCAATTAGATGATACTTTTCCTGTTTCACTTTCACTTCCCTATAGTTGAGGAATTTAATTAGTATCTCATGTGGGAAGGACAAAATACTTCCTTTTTTCACTTTTTCATTAAGTCGTTTTTTTTAAAGCTTAGTATTTGGTGTCAACTAATCCTCCCATTAAATACCAGGTCGCCTAACCTCAACATCAAGTCTTCCCCTAAACCCTGTCTGCTCTCTCTTGTCTGTTTATACACAGAGACACACACAAAAAAAAGTCATTTAATTATCTTTTGCTTTCAGTACATATTTGTAACACACATTAATTGATATTTGTTGTACAAAAATGGGGAGCAACTCAGTAGACAAGACAAAGCAAAAGCACAAGAAGGGATTGTGGTCGCCTGATGAAGATGACAAGCTCAAAAACTATATCATTAAGCATGGTCATGGCTGCTGGAGCTCTGTCCCCATTAATGCCGGTTAGTTAAATTCACATTCTTCATCTTCAAATTTTCATTACATTAATTTGTTGCTAATTAACTGCGGCCAATAGTGTGTATATATATATATATGTTCTTTCCTTCATATCTCCCACTCAAGTGTAATTTTATACTTCGACGCTACTCTCTAGCTAGTATAGAAATTTTCTGATATAGATTTCTGGTTTTCTTTGTTTAAGGTGCATGAAAATGTAAAAGAATGAAAAACGATTGCTGTATCACATCCTTGTCACTGACAGCAATATCATTTTTTTGATGATTGGAGATATGAACATCACCATATTTGTTAACCTTTTTTTTTTTTTTTTTTTTGCAAAATACAAAAATGACAGATTGGCCGAAGTTAATTGCATTTGCAAACTAAAAGTATATAAAATATGTATATATAAATATATATACAAATTTTTTTATACATCTTGTCGGTTATTATTTTTGGAAGCGACTAAAAATACGCATTTCTCTTTTTTTTTTCTTGGTGTCTATTTTTAGTATTTCACGAATGACTTTATTCCAGCTGTGATCAAATTACTCAAGACCATGTCTAGTTGACGAGTGTATTCGTAAAACAATAGAAAAGTTTTTTTGTTAATGAGTAAAAGTTTGAAATTAAAGTATTTTTTTTGTGTGGGAAAAGTGGGATTATAATACAATAAACAAAATTAAAACAGTACGATGGCTTATGTAGGTAGAAATAGGCCTCAGCCGAGTTCGTTATCTTTGGCGCACTACTTAGGAATAGTTTTTAGAGTAACAACTTATAAGATGGCAGCAACAAGTCAACAAACAATAGAATATTTTTTGAGAAATATATTCAACACAAGCAGAGAGAAAGAGAGAGAGGTTTATTAAGACCACGTCTAACATGTATTATCGTTGACATCAGTGGCATTCCTGTTAATATAATTAATCATTTTACAGGCTTGAAAAGGAATGGAAAAAGTTGCAGATTGAGGTGGATTAATTACTTAAGGCCAGGCCTAAAGCGAGGGGCATTTAGCTTAGACGAGGAAGAGACAATCCTGACCCTTCATGCCATGTTTGGCAACAAGTAAGATAATTTGTGCGATCAATTTTATTTAAATTTGATCAAAAGAAACTTTTAATTACTTAATTATATCTCAAATAATTACTCTAACATTTTTGTTTTATAGACCATAATGTCCAATTACACTTCTGGAATTCGAAGGGGTAGTCAGCTTTTTTGACTGCCTCTACCATTTTAAATTAGAAAAACATAAGTATGTGGTAAATAATTCTTGTAAGTTGACTTCAAAACAATATCCTATAAGGATTCACCTACTTTGCTGCCAGTTATTTATATTAACTAATATTTGCTATGATGGTCGACGGACTTTTTCTAAACATGCAATGGTTATGTGAATTTCTCAAGAGCGGTTGCTAAAATAGGTTGTTTCATTTATAAATTTAATTTATATATATAAAGAGAGAGAGCGCCATGTAAGGATTTTTAATCTTTAAAGAAGTTAATAATCTTTTTCAGATGAGTGTGTACCCCGAGAATTCTAAATCAAATTAAACTGCGTACTAGTATTTAACTACTAAAAACCATAAAACACTTATGATATAACTACAATTTATAAATATACGTAACATAAAAAAGATAACAAAAGAAATTCTACGCATGCATAAAATCAAAGGAAAAAGAGAGTTGAGAGGGTTTACAACCTTAAGATTTGTTTAATTAAAAAAATTACAATTAATAACTAGTTTTAATATTGGTTGATTGTTTTCACAAAAATTTTAAACTTGTGTAAGGTCTGCGTACACTTCACCCTCCCCATACCCTACTAGTGAAATTATTACTGGATTGATGTTGGTGTTGTTATGTACAGGTGGTCTCAGATTGCACAACACTTGCCCGGAAGGACAGATAATGAAATAAAGAACCACTGGCACTCTTATTTAAAGAAGAGAGTAACCAAAATAACTACATCTGGAACCCCAGAATCATCACCTTGTTCCAAGAAACTGACTCCCCAGAATTTTGGTTTCGACTCATTTGAACATATAGAAGGATCATTGGCTGATTCAGATCAATCTGCTTCACAGGTAGATATTCCAAGAGAGCCTCAAAAGAGTAATTTACCCAAAGTATTATTCGCGGAGTGGCTTTCGTTAGATCAGTTTAATGGTCAAGATTTCCAGAACTCAGGCAATTTTGATCCTTCCAAGAATAGTTTTGGCTCTAATAATTCAGAGTTGCAAGACATATTCATGCACAGTATACAGATGAATGGCGGTAGCTACGTGAATGGCATAAATCAAGAGGCTAACAATGGGACAATAGATGATATTTTTCAACCCCAACTCAAGTTTGAGGAATCCATCTCTGCAAATGGATTTGAGGAATTTATGTCAGGGGAATTCAGCATAAATGATGATGTGATGTACATATAAGTTCTCTTTTAGAATTTTACAAAATAGTGGTATTTAGTTTAGAGGTAATAAAGCACAGGAACCACCAGTGTTAGGTCCTGTTTCTTCATTAAGTAATAGGAAAGCTTTCAGCAAAAGGTCTAGTTAGTGCTCATTTTTACCATAGATGTTTTCTCCTTTCTTGTATTCCATGTTGTGTACAAAGTCAAATTCATTATATCTGACTCTGAGAGTTTTAACTTGGTAGTCTTTCCATATTTAGCACATAGCAGAAAGAAATGGATAGCACACAATGGCATCAATCGAGTTGGATCAATTTGAAAGAGCATCATGGCCTTGTCTGAAATCGCGAACTAAAAAGGACAGTCAGATGCAAAAAGCATCCCGCATTCATGCAGGGTCCGGGAAAGAGCCGCACCCCAAGGGTGTCATGTAGACAACCTACCCTACTGCAAGCGTCAGTGGCTGCTTCCACGAACTATAACCAAGAAATTTCACAGAATAGTTTATAGTACTGATTTTGCAAATGATGATTTTCTTAAGAAGAGATTTGACTCGCAAGTTGAATGGGTCAAAATCTGTCCACGAAGCCGGCAACCAACAGACCATTGATCGGATGACGGAGTCGTGGTCATGCCTCGACGAGCACGACCCTGTTGGTTGTTGGTCGTACCTGAAGACGAGCTGACAACAGGTCTGCTCTACCGGATAATCGTCATGAACTATGACATGACAGAAAGGGAGACGGGGGATAGCCTTTCAGTTAAGGACCGGGGGATAAAAGAAGTACATGGGAGTATAAATAGGGGGAGAAAAATCATAAAAAGGGGGCGTGGAGAAGAACGGGAAAGAGAACTCTCTGAGATGAGTAGGAAGATTCCTTGAAGCTCAGTAAAGAAGAAGAGAGTCGGGAACTTCCATAAGATGGGGTTTACCATCATACACGGGTAAGAGATGATATTCTAAAATATAAATCCGTCACTCATACTGAATTTATTCTTGTATTTATTAATGGTGACCGACGAGCATACGCTCCTCGGCAGCCATATTCATGTAACCCGATCTGGAGTTAATTGTGTTTAGTTGAGATTTACCCTTTATCCCATTTGTAATTGGTATTGTAAAAAGCTTCATCAAGTTTTTGTGCAAACAATTTGGCGTCGTCTGTGTGGATTTCTCAATTAAAACCATAGTTCCCTCTAGATCTCGAAACCAGCTCAACCCCTCTTGTAGCATCAACAGGGGCTCGTCACGCAGGTGACAGAAGTGGAACCCCCGATCGCCGCACACTTCGTGCGACAATAACCCCACTTGGCAAATGCGGCTGCCTTCTCCACTTTTAGATAAGGGGCTAGCCCACTTCATAGCACACTAGAATGAGGTGCACGCCGCATCCCACCCTCGTAGTCGCACGCACTCTACATATTTTGCTTCCTATAAATATTACATAACATGTTTTTCTAATGTGTGCATGTCCGAAAATTCCGAGTCGGGACCCCAAAAACCCCAACAAACGAATTTGGGTGAGGTATCCGAGCGAGAAACAGAGCAGCCAGCCACGCAATATGACCCCCCCCTCCCCCATCCGACACGCTTGGCTAAACTAATAGACTCTATCGAATCCTACCTATCCATTTTTATTTCCCTTTTTTGTCGGAATGACAAAAGCAGGAACACAACATCATCTGAAACGGACTGGGGCTGGCTTGCCAGAGCAGCACTCGATATCCTCCAACAAGAGTAAAACACAACGGACTGGGGCTAGCTCGCTAGAGCAGCTTCCGATGCCCCCCAACAAGAGTGAAATATAACGGATCGGGTTTAGCTCGGCCATGAGATGCCAACCGCTCGCCAGTGAAAGCCGAGCCAGGCTAATCGAATTACTTAACATTCGACCTCGCTCGAATTGCTAACATTCGACCTCGCTCGAATTACTTAACCTTCGACCTCGCTCTAATTGCTTACATTCGATCTCGCTCGAATTGCTTAACATTCGACCTCAATCGCGTTGCTTAACATTCGACCTCGCTCGAATTGATTACATTCGACATCGCTCGAATTACTTTAACATTCGACATCGCTCGAATTACTTAAAATTCGACCTCGCTCGAATTACTTAACATTCGACCTCGCCCGAATTACTTAACATTCAACCTCGCTCGAATTGCTTAACATTCGACCTCTCTCTCTCTCTCTCTCTCTCGAATTGCTAACATTCAACCTAGCTCGAATTACTTAACCTTCGACCTCGCTCGAATTGCTTACATTCGACCTCGCTCGAATTGCTTACATTCGATCTCGCTCGAATTACTTAACATTCGACCTCGCTTGAATACCTAACATTCGACCTCGCTCGAATTACTTAACATTTGACTTCACTCGAATTACTTAACATTCGATCTCGCTCGAATTTCTTAATATTCGACCTCACTCGAATTACTTAACGTTCGACTTCGCTCAAATTACTTAACATTCGATCTCGCTCAAATTACTTAACATACGACTTCACTCGAATTACTTGATATTCGATCTCGCTCGAATTGCTTACATTCGGCTTCGCCCGGGTCTATAACATTTGGCCTCATCTGAGTTCTTTACGTTCGACTTCACTCAAAGTACTTACGCCCAATTTTACTCGAACTATATATATTCGATCGCAATCAAATCACATGTGCTGGATCCCTGGAAGATCACGAAGGCACGTGAAGAAGCATATCAAAGTAAAAGCCAAAAGATACACGAATAAAAAGATTCGAACACACGTTTCATTCAAGAACCACGATTACAACTGGCAAAGGGTCGGACATGCCCGACAAAAGAAAAGAAAAACGAAAGCAAAGCACAAAGAAAACTAAATACAAAAACTACAACACCCTCACTCAGCACCATCTCCATCTACATCCTCGTCTCCATCCTCTGAAATCCTTCATCCACGCCAGCATCCCCTTCAGCCCCCCGTGACGCAGGGTCATAACCACAATTAATACGGGCCTCACGCGCCTTCGCCCGAGCGCCCTCAAAGGCCGCCTCAGAAACACTCCCGGCCTCCCACAAACTCTTATATATGTTCCGCTGGGCCTCCGCATAAACCCACAACTCATGCAAATGACGAGGGGTGGAAGACTCTGCCTGATCCAGCAGGCGCGCCTTCTTGGCTTCAAGAGCAACGACCTGATCCCCCAGATGTTGCGCCTCTTGGTCAATCTCACCAATGCGCTCCTCAAGCCTAGCCTCCCCCAAGGTGGCAGTCGCCCTCTCAGATTCCTGCTCAGATCGGAGATTGCGGATGGTGTCATCCAATGCCGCCGCTCTAGCCAAAGCAGATTCATGAGCACGCTCAACCTGTTCCAGTGCGACCACCTTCCCTTCCAACTCCGCCAGCTTCCGGGTCCATTCAAAATTTAAAGCCTCCACTTTAACAACACTCTAGTCGAGTTCGGCCTGCAAATATTGCACCTTAGCTTGAAGATCCCTGCACACCGCGACAACCCCTTTGCCCAGCTCGAGCTCTTCGTTTTTGGCATGCAACAACTCCTCTAACTCGCTGCATCTGCGAATGGACTATCAGTTCCTCGTCCCTCATCTCCTATTCCTCTCTAGTGGATCGGGTACCAGCTTCCCTCCTAAGTCGCTTGCACAACTCACGACATCTGTCAAATCCTTCACGGAAGCAATCAAAATGGGAGAAATGGTAGAGAATGGCCTTAAGACATGCAAAATTATAAGTCAAGCAGCTCTCAAAGTCGCAACTCAGGCTGTCCAGATTGAATCTGATAATCTTAGCGGCACAAATGAGAAGGATGAAGAAACCATGATTACATCAGGGTCGAGAAGAGGTCCTAGGAGAACATCTCGAAGGTATGACCAGCCTCGTTCGGCTTCTGGTGATTCCCCTGAGCACTACTATCCACCTCAGATTCCACAATACTCTTTTGCTCTACCTGAGTATGTTGTCCAGCCACCAAGACACTCCAGAAGGTGAGCACCAGCATCGCAAAGTCTCTGTCAGTCTCCACTAAATTTTCAAGTGCCCTATAACCCGCATCCAAGCAAGGTGTATAGAGGGGAACGAAGGTTGAAAGATAATTTTACACCAATAGGAGAGTCATACGCGAGCTTGTTTGAGAAATTAAAGCAGTATGACATGATTGCACCTATTCCTCCAAATCATGTGGACCCACGTGCAAGAAGCTTTGACCCTTCTAAAAGGTGTGAATACCATTCCAATGCCCAAGGGCACGATGTTGAAAGCTGTCGGGATTTGAAAAGAGAAATAGAAAGGATGATCCGGGAAAATCTGGTTGTGATCACAGACAGTGACACCCAGAATATCATGCAGAATCATTTACCTACACATGATGATGCACACTTTGTGGGGATGATGCGTGGTAACATGGGGTATGAGAATCCTTTCGGGAACTTGTTGACTGAAGTTAATGATTTTGAAATTGGAGAAAGCTCTGTTGATTGTGATGAGCAAATTTGTGGCTAAATGTCAAGCTTAGCAATTGAAAAGTCATTCCCTCCTTACTAGGAAGGAATAATGGTAGCTTTTTTTTATGTTTTTTCCATTATCTGGGTTATTTCAGGGTTGTGATCCAGATTTTATTTATTTTATTGAGTCAAATCCTTCTATCCCTCTTTTCTGTTTGTGTGAGTCTTGTCTGTCTGTTTTATTGCTATTTTCATTATCCGGGTTATTTTAGGTTGTAACTCAGATTTTAGGTTGTTTGTCTTGTTGTTAAACCCTTCCATCCTTTACTCAATGAAATAAAATTTGTCCTTTTGTGTCATTCCATGCTTAGTTCTTTTCCCGCTAGTTTTAGTGATATGACATGCATGCGAAAATTTTGGCCAGATCTTAAAAAACGGATTTAGTCTTGAATGAGATAAGTGAGAAAGAGACACTTTTAAGGATGAATAAAGAGTTGAAATACTTTGGAATTAAGGTCGAGTAAAATTCACCTTCAAATCATTGTGAAGTTCAGGCTTGAGGATGTTTAATCATTTGAAGCTTGGTCGAAAGTTTGACATTAATGGACGGAAAGTGTCTTTCGACCACGCCGCACCAAGAAAATAGGCATATTCATCAATTCTGTGATCACAAAAGGATAATATGTGTGGCGTTCTCGAGGCTGGGAGGCCCTTTTTCTGCTATCTAAACACTTTATACCCTTCTCTACTCCTTTTTGAGTCGGTATCATTTTTTTTGACCACCCTCTTTTGTTTAAAGTTAAAAGTCAAAAAAAGAAAGTGGAAATGAAAAAAATATGATGAAAAGAAAAGTCCACGCCCCAAGAGTACAAGCTGGGGAAACTCTTAGAAAGTTAAGTGAAAAAAAGAAGAGAAAGAACAGTCAAAGGTCCATGCCTCCAAACTATAAAAGTTGGCGCAACCTGTTTCGAAAGAAAAAGAAAAAAAAAGAAAAAAAAAAGAGAAAAAGAGAAAAGGAAAAGAAGAAAAACATGAGAAAAATAAAGAAAGATGAAAAATAGTTAGGTCAGATGTTTGAACTACGTTCGACCTGATTCCTTAAAAAAGGATACGTAGGCAGCCTTACACGGTTCGGTCCAACCAAATAAGAATCAAGAGAGAAAAAAAAAAGAAGTCCAAAAAAAAATCCCTAGTAGCTAAAACTGGGGCAGAAATTTTATTTCACTTTTAAAAGAGTCGATTCCAAGAGTTGTAAGTCTATAACCCATCATTTTGAGTCTACTTTAAGCCTTTATGCCAACCTTCCTTTCCATCCCAATCCAAAAACCTTCCAAATAAAGACCTCTCGATATGCCTTCAAGAATGCCAATAGAAGCATGCAATGAGCAACGGTTGTCACGCGACATAGAACACTGTCAAGTTGCTCACAAAAAAAAAGAAAAAAAATGAGAGAGTCTTACTAGTGAAAACCCTCACGGGCACTGTAAGGCGACGGTAAGTAGAGATAAATAAACGAGAGAGACTTGTTGGTGAAATCTCTCGGGGCACCACTAGTCGAATGTGAGTCATGGAGATGATGCAAAGGATTGGCACGAACAAGCTCGACTTCAAAGGTCATAAGAATGGTAAAAGGAAAGGTTAGATCAGTTTGATAGATCGGTCGTTAAGTCCAAAATGCATGTCATAATCATTAAGGCTAGTTATCGCAACTTCTGTCCTTCCCGAAAGGGACATTTCTTGTTAATATTGTTTCTTTGCGTCATTGTGTCCTTCACTCTGAGTCAGTCCTTGTCAAAACACGCAAGAAAAGATTTCAAATTCTGCTACCAGCTTTTCAGTTGCACAAAAGTGAATTTGGCCAGCAATTCAGTGTTACAGTCAACATGCATTGATGATTCATGCAGAGGCTTCCCCCCAAAAGACCCTTGTCAGCCTACTTGGCGCAAGCAAAGATAACTGGTGATTCTCTCTGACAGACAAATTGGTCAAAAAGCAGGGAGTCGTTCAAGATATCACCTAAGCAAAGATCTCCTGTTGGGATAAGGCTGACTGAGACACAAATACAAATGATACCGGATGTGAAACAATCAGAGTTGATGCAGAGCAAAAAACCTCTTGAAACTGACTCAAGCTGATTGAGCAAAAGCTAAGTTGCCCAAGACTCAAGGCCACAAACCGACCACCACTTTTAAAACTGACAAAATTTTCTTTGTTTGAAACAGGAACAAAGCAGTGCAAGGAAGTCGGTTCAAAATCAAAACAAAAAAAGAGAAGAAAAGAAAGAAAAAGAAAAGAGAAGAGTCAACGAAAGGAAGTTTCTTAAATCTTTGACTTTATCTTCTTGCTAGTGTGCATAAAATCTTGCCATTGCTCTTCATATTTTTCCTCATAGGATAAAACGTTCTAGTCTGATGGATTTTCCAATAAAAAGGACATAGTCTGATGAAGTTTCTCCTAGGATCAAAATATTAGTCCGATGAATCTTTCTCTTAGATAACAAAAAGAGACCTAGTCTGATGAACATTCTCCTAGAATCAAAATCTTAGTTTGATGAATCTTTCTCTTAAGATAACAAAAACAAATAAAAGACCTAGTCCGATGAATTTTCTCTTAGGGTCAAAATCTTAGTCCAATGAATCTTTCTCCTAAGATAGAAGACCTAGTCTGATGAACTTTCTCCTAGGATCAAAATCCTAGTCTGATGAACTTTCTCCTAGGATAGAAATCTTAGTCTGATGAATCTTTCTCCTAAGGTACCAAAAAAGAAAATAAAAAATAAAGGACCTAGTCTGATGAATTTTCTCCTAGGATAATATTTTTTTTTCTATTAAAAAAGGGAAGTTTGATTTTGTTTTTTAAAAAGAAAAAAGAGGGTCAATTTTTAGTTTTCTTAAATTATCAATTTGTAGTTTTTTTTTTTGAAATCAGGGGTCCCACCTTGAGAATAGGGACTATTTTTACTTTAGTCAAGCTTAGTTTATAGTTTTCCTCAAGCTCAAGCTCAATCTCAAATGTAGGAGACGCACTTCCTACTTTGGGTATTTCAATTTTACTCACAGGAGACACACATCCTAGTCGAGTCTTTAATTTTACTTTCATGATAGTATCATTCATCAATAGCGTAGGTGATTTATAGGTCCAACTAACACTCACCAATGTTCTTGGTACAAACTGGGGCAGAAAGTTTTCTTTGTTTTGTCAGTTTTGTTGTAATCAGGCGCCCACCTGTAGAACAAGGGAATACAATTCAAGTCTTGGTAATCAGGCGCCCACCTGGAGAACAAGAGAATACAGTTCAAGTCTTGGTAATCAGGCGCCACCTGGAGAACAAGAGAATACAATTAAAGTTTTGGCAATCAGGCGCCCACCTAGAGAACAAGGGAATACAATCCAAGTTTTGGCAATCAGGCGCCCACTTGGAGAACAAGGGAATACAGTTCGAGTTTTGGCAATCAGGCGCCCACCTAGAGAACAAGGGAATACAATCCAAGTTTTGGCAATCAGGCGCCCACTTGGAGAACAAGGGAATACAGTTCGAGTTTTGGCAATCAGGCGCCCACCTGGAAAACAAAGGAATACAATTCAAGTTTTGGCAATCAGGCGCCCACTTGGAGAATGAGGGAATACAGTTCAAGTTAAGTCATCAGGCGCCCACCTGGAGAACGAGGGATCTTATTTCAAAATTTGAAGTTTTAAGTCAGTAGCAGGAACCCACCTGGAGAACAAGGGAAGTCATTTCAGAATTCAATTCAGGTTAGAAGTAGCAAAAGCTTGCGTCAAGAATGCGAGTTGACAATACCAGATGACTAACAGAAGTAGTCTCAATCTTGAATAAAAGAAGAAAAACAAAAATAGAAGTGAATCCAAAATGCAGAAGCGAAGACAAGATGTGTATTGCTTAAGACATGACTGGAGTCACGAGCTTTGCATGTCCCGTCGTGATCCGAAAAGCTGAAGAAGAATGAACTAGCACCTACAACTAGCAAGCATCAAAGTTCAAATCAAAAGTCTGCATGAAGCACCATTCAAGACTCAAGATCAAGCTTCAGAAGACTCATAGATAGGAATCTTGTAACTCGTAGCTAATAGGATTAGTTAGTCTTTCAATTTTGATTTTGATGTAATAATGGGACCGCGGACCGGAGCCCCGAAGGAACCTCACTCGACTCTCGAACTCATCACTCCAAAACTTCTTGAACTACACGCGACTTGATTCCCTTATAACCCGTGATATGTAGGCTGTCCAAAACCAGGACTCGGTTGCACCTTTTATTTTCTTCCTCTTTTGAATAACAATACGGTAAAAAATCAGTCTCACGGCTCACTTTGTCTTTGCCCGAATACTCTTCATGTTCTCGAGCAAAGAGGGGCAGCTGTGAGCGCCTAAATGTTTACCATACTTGGAATTTTTCAACACTTTTAGTATGTAAATAATTTTAAGTTTCATCTACATATTTTAACCTTTTATCTCATTTTTTTAGTAGATTTTTAAGAAAATTAAAAATCACAAAAAAATTATATGTTCTTGATTTTAAAATATTTAGCTAGTATTTTTATTTTTACATTTAAATAAAAATTTTGAAAAAGAAGAAGAAAATGAGCCAATCAAGTTGGGCCACTTGCCAAAAGATTCTTACCTTATCCATTCCCTAACTAACTCACATGCACTCACTATCACATTTTTTTCTCATGCACATTTTATTTCACAAAAAAAAATCATACACATAGAAATAATTTCAGAATTTTACTTAGGATTATACACACACATAGATTTTGACGGATTTTTTTGGGAAGGGGTTGAAAAACGGTTTTGGGCACTTTTCTTCCTCTCCAAGTTGAGACCCCTTTTGGATATATCACACAGTAAAAAAAAATAGGGGAAGGGGAACGGAACACAGAGATAGACGAGATAGAGATAGAAAGAGAGGCCAAGAGGTGTAGTGAGGGATCCTTCTTCTTCTTCTTCTTCCTTATGTCCATTGAAACCTCACCAAAAATCGCCTATATTCAAATACTACGATTGTCGCAATATTTTTCGGTCTTGATTTTATTTTCTTGACGCAATTTATTGTCTACAAATTCTGGCACGCCCAGTGGGACAATCTCTACCTCTCATCTCAGCTTTTCAATCACCAAAGTTCAAGAACAACGCACTGGCTTCCAAGAAAACCAACTCCAGCTCATCTTCTGCCAAGGCTGCTAATTCCAAGTTCTATGCTGATGTGGAAGACATACTCGAAGTTACCTTTGGAAGCTTTGGGCCAGTTACGAGGAGCAAGGCAAGCTCGTTAGGACAACAAGCACCCCAAGTGCCTTCTGCATCTACCCCTGTTTTGGGATCTTCATCCTCAAAAGGAGCAAGATCTTCCACGAACGCACCCGGAGGAGGAAGCGATGTCGCTGAAAAGATCAAGAAGACTCTTGCTCTTCTTGACCTCTCCGGATCCAAGCATTCTTCTGTGAAGGAAGATGATGACACTTCCAGTGATGGATCCTCCCCACTTACCCCACAGAGCGTGAGCCAATCAAGGATCAATCTGTGTGAAAATCCATGCTACTCTCCATCGTCCACAACAATCATGCAAGCCATGGTGACAAACACTTCATCTGTGGAGGAGCAGTTGGCAAACCTGACGGAAGCGATTGCCAGCTTGACCAAATACATGCAAAATCAAGATGCTAGAATTGACAAGCTAACAGACAAGGTGGGAATCTTGATGGAAGAAGAATCTACCCATGCACCTGGCAAGCTCCCAGAAGTTCAAGAGATTGATCCTCCCCCGAGACAAGTTGCATCCAATAAGGCTATCCCTATCTTGTCTGTAGGGATGATTCCAATCTATCAACTGAAGGAGTTCATCGAAGGAACTATCAAAAGCAAGTACGGAGTTGCTGCCAAGTCTTCCCTTACATACGCGAAGCCGTACACTACAAGGATTGATATGTTGAAGATGCCCGCTAGCTATCAACCTCCAAAATTTCAACAGTTTGATGGCAAAGGCAATCCAAAGCAACATGTGGCGCACTTCGTTGAGACATGCAACAATGCTGGAACTTATGGAGATTTCCTCGTCAGCAGTTTGTCCGCTCATTAAAAGGAAATACTTTTGATTGGTACACAGACCTCGAGGCTCAATCTGTTGATAGCTGGGATCAATTAGAGCAAGAATTCCTCAATCGCTTTTATAGCACGAGACGTACTGTGAGTATGATAGAACTCACAAATACTCGTCAACGGAAGAGTGAACCAGTTGTCGACTTTATCAATCGTTGGAGGAATGCAAGCCTCAACTGTAAAGACAGGCTTAGTGAAGCCTCTGGCATAGAGATGTGCATTCAAGGTATGCATTGGGTATTGCGTTACATCTTGCAAGGTATCAAGCCTAGCACATTCGAAGAACTTGCAACTCGTGCCCATGACATGGAGTTGAGCATGGCCTCCGCCGGAAATGAAAGGTTGCCCATCTATGAACCTCGCAAAGGGAATGACAAGCAAGAAGTCAGAAAATGGAGCAAGTTTGTACCAAGATCCGAAAATAAAGAAGCTATGAATGTCAACACATCACCTGCGAGGTTCACGATGAAAGTGAGCAAGAAGCCGAGTACGAGATCCACTCTGTTTCAAGACAATCCAAGTGGAAGGTTGACTCTAAGAGAAATGCAAGAGAAAGAGTACCCATTTCTGGATTCTGATGTGCCGGCTATCTTTGAAGAACTCCTCGAGTTAAATCTCATTGAGCTTCCGGAGATGAAACGGCCAAATGAAGCTGGGAGAACAAATGACCCAAATTACTGCAAGTACCATCGACTCGTGAGCCATCCTCTAGAGAAGTGCTTTGTCTTCAAGGACAAAGTCATGGACTTGGCTCGCGAAAAGAAGATCGTGCTTGAAGATGAGAAGGCAAGCACGAACCAAGTTTCTATCACCTTTGGCTCATTCAGTCCGGATGAATTATGCGGTTTTAAAGAAAGAAAAGATGAAAAATTACTGGAAAATCACAAAGTTGAAGACAATCAACCTGAAGACGATGGAGGTTGGGCATTGGTTACTCGTCGTAGGCACCACAAAAAGAGCCCACAAAAAGAATCAGCAGAACAACCAACAAGAAAAATGGTAGTAAGAAGACTAGGGAGATGGAACCCAGTTAAGCACTTGAAGAAAGCGAAAGTGGAGGTGCACCACCCTCAAAAGCCACGACGTCCAGTGACCTTGGAGGAGTTTGTACCAAGTTGGTTTCGCACGAATATTTCCCATGGGGGTATTGATGCCTCTTGTTTCCACACCGACGAAGGGAAAGAAGAGAGTGATGATCTACCATTGGCATCATCTTCGGAAAAGCTTATCGAGTCCACTCCTCAAGAAGTCAATGCTTGTGAGGAAAAAGTCACATTCACAAATGACGATCTGCTGCTAGGTGACACTTCTCATAACCGCCCATTGTACCTGGTTGGCTATATGCGTGATGAAAGGGTAAACCGAATTTTCGTTGATGGAGGATCCTCAGTGAACATTTTGCCAATTCACACTGTGAAACAACTTGGTATTCCCATGAACGAACTCTCAGAAAGTCGTGTAATGATCCAAGGATTCAACCAAGGGGGGCAAAGAGCCATAGGCGCAATCAGGCTGGGAATCACGATTGAAGATATGCAATCAAGTGCATGGATGCATGTGATCGATGCGAAGACTTCATACAATGTCTTGCTTGGAAGGCCTTGGATACATGAGAATAAGGCAGTTCCGTCTACCTACCATCAATGTTTAAAATACTACGAGGGTAGAGTCGAGAAGACGATAGTTGCCGATGATGCGCCATTCACCGAGGGAGAGTCACACTTCGCTGATGCAAAGTTCTACTTGAAGAACCACATTGTGAAGGAGCTAAAAGTTGATGATGGCATAAAAAGCAAGAATGACGAGCCCATAGCTAAAAGAGCTGAGGTAACTATTCTTAAAGCCAGATCTGTTACTGAGGAGGTACCACCCAACGTGAATGAATCTCATAGAGGGGATATTGCATCTCATGGCAAGAAAGTAAGTCCTAAGCTCCAATATGTCCCTAAAAGGAAGAAAGACGAGGGCGAATCATCTAATCTCCAGACCAACACACTAAATGAGTTAACTCTTCCGGTAAAACGAATTGAGGTAGTAAAGTTGTCCTTAAACCTCCTTGCAGGGTTTGTAGCTCAAAATCGTTTGCAGAATGTGGCACTACCTACAAAGCGAACAAATGAAGGTTTTGATCCTAACGCTTACAAGTTATTTGCGAAAGATGGATACAATCCCGATGAGCCTTCAAAGTTAGGGAAGCTCCCATCAGAAGCTGCAACGAGGCAACCGCGTGAAGGTTTGGGATACAAGCAATCGTCACCAGTGCGCATCTCCATCAGAAGGGCGAGTAGCAATCACATCACTGTAGAAGATGAATCTGCCACCTCTAACAGGCCTTCTGTTTTTGACAGACTTGGAAAATCAACTGTGAGAACTTCTGTATTTGAGAGATTGGGACCATTAAAGAAGGGGAATAAGTTCCAGAGAAATTATCAAAATACAAGAACACCCGCTTTGCCCAAAATTCAGAGTATCCCTAAAGATTCCCAAAGTTTGGTTCCTTCTAGAATGAGGCGACAAACAGAAGTCATGGTTTCTTGTGATGAAGTACTGAAGGTGAAGCCATACACTG
>ML297019.1:966-14194 GCA_005239495.1 Nicotiana undulata | reverse complement strand
ATTTTCTAACTTGAAACCATCCCGTTAGCCACCCGAAACTCACCCGAGCACTCGGGGCTCAAAACCAAGAGCACACACGACTCCCGAAACATCATAAGAACTTGTTCAAGCTTTTAAATCATAAGAATATCAACAAAAACATTGAATTAAACCTCTAAATCCAATTAATCAAACTTAAGAACTTTAAGATTCTAGAATTCACTTCAATACGCCGAACCGGCCTAAACTGCTCGGAACGACTTCAAACTTTACAGATAAGTTATAAATGACACCACAGAACTATTCCCGGAATCGGAATCTCATTCGGACCTCGGGAACATAACACCACTTTCCAAGCCACATTTCAAATTCTTTAAAACCTCAAAGTCTCATTTTTTATCCGAAACCACTCAATTCACGCCCGTTTCACACCAAATTCCACAGATAGGACAAATAATATATAATAAACCTGTTCCGGGCTCCGGAACCACAATACGGACCCGGTAACACGGTTTTCACATAATTATTCATTTTCAAAATCCTTTATTATTTTCAGAAAACAATTTTCTTTAAAAATTCATTTCTCGGGCTTGGGACCTCGGAATTCGATTCCGAGCATATGCCCAAGTCCCATATTTTCCTACGGACCCTCCGGGACCGTCGAATCATGGGTCCGGGTCCGTTTACCAGAAATGTTGACCAAAGTCAACTATGTTCATTTATTAATCATCAAACTCATTTTCATCAAATTTTCACATAATAGCTTCCCGGCTACACGCCCGGGCTGCGCATGCATAACGAGGTGAGACTAACGGAGGCTCTCGGAGCCTCGAAACACAGATATAACTTAAATTACATAAGATGACCTTTTGGGTCATCACATTACGTAGTCCCCCACAATTTTCATACATCATATAAGTTCACCTATGGGGAGGTTTCCATCTTACGAGGTTAGAAAGGAGACTTACCTTATTTCGAGCCTACTTCCAACTCAAGAATGCGTCCGAACCTCCGAATTCGTCACCCCGCAACTCGAAACTAACCAAACATCACATAAACTAATCAATTTATGCTCAAAGGTTCACAATTTCCCTATTTAAATGGTTACCCAACCTAGTTTGCAAGATTCCTATAATTCATCCCTGGGACCACATGCTCGGATTCCGGAAAACTTTAAGGAAAGTTGTTACCCATAACCTAAGGATCAATAATATATAATTTTTCCTAGATTCCATAACAATTTTCGTGGTTAAATCTTATTTTTTATCAAAACCCTAGGTTTTACTATAAACCCATATTTTTCACTAATCTTTATGAGTTAATCTACCCAAAAACTAAGTATTAAACTCACATTAAGTAGGAAATACATTACCTCAAAATGCTAAGTCGAAATCCCCTCTTTGGAAGCTCCCAAATCGCCCAAGAAATGAATGAAATGTATAAAAAATGACACATTCCCGTATTAAGTGAAGGCACTGCCTTCAGTGATTTCCGCATCTATGGTGTGTGGACCGCATCTGCGTTCTCGCTTCTGCGGACCAACGTGTGCATTTGCGGAAAGGGGAGGAGCAGGAAGGGATCGCACCTGCGAAGGCCCCCCACACCTGCGGCTCCGCTTCTGCGGAGAAAGGACTGCATCTGCGGATCCTGGGCACCCACTCGATGGCCGTATCTATGAGGCTTTGACCGTATCTGCGGTGTCGCACATGCGGCTAGCCAATCGCAGGCGCGGTCGCACCAGATCTGGTGCACTAGCAGCTGTTTTTGAGCTTGGACTCGCCTCGCGCGACGTCCGAATGGGATCCGGGGTCGCCGAGGCCCCGTCCAAACATACCAACAAGTTCTAAATCATAAAACGGACTCGCTCAAACCTTCGGAACGCCCAAAACAACATTAAATGTAAGAATCATACCCCAAAACCAGCTAAATCCAACTTATGAACTTTGAGTTCTTAAATTCATTTCCAACGCGCCAAAACATACCTATGCTACTTGGAATGACACCAAATTTTGCGAGAAAGTCACAAATGATATTACAGAATTATTCCCGGTCTCGAAATTCCATTCGGACCTCGATATCACTAAAACATGTTCCAAACCTCAATTTTTGAACTTCAAGAATTATATTTCACTATTTGGCCTCGAAACGCTCCCGGGTTATCCAAAACCCGTTCCGAATATACGCCCAAGTACGAAATTATCATACGAATGGAACTTTCAAATCACGATTTCGAGGCCGTTTACTATAAATGTTGACCGAAGTCAAACTTGGCCTTTAAATCCAACCTTAAGGAATAAGTGTTCCAATTCCAACCCAAACTCTTCCAATTCCCGAACCAACCATCCCCGCAAGTCATAAACCAGTAAAAGCAAGTACGAAAAGTCTTATTTAGGGGAACGAGGTTCTAGAAAGAAAAACGAACAGTTAGGTCGTTACATTCTCCACCTCTTAAACGAACGTTCGTCCTCGAACGGGTCTAGAATCATACCTGGAATGGTGAATAAGTGTGGATATCTTCTCCGCATGTTATTCTCGGACTCCCAAGTCGCCTCCTTGGCTGGTTGGCCCCTTCACTGGACCTTCACGGCGGAAACCCTCTTAGACCTTAACTGGCGATCCTGTCTGTCAATAATAGAAATTGGCTCATCTTCGTAGTCCAACCTTTCGTCTAGCTGAATGGTACTAAAATCTAGTACATGAGATAAGTCGGCGTGGTACCTCCGGAGCATAGACACATGAAAAATCGGATGAACTCTTGATAAACTGGGAGGTAAAGCGAGCTCATAAGCAACTTCCCCAACTCGCCTCAGCACCTCAAATGGACCTATAAACCTTGGGCTGCCCTTCTTTCCGAATCTCATAATACCCTTCATCGGTGAGACTTTCAAGAGAACCTTCTCGCTGACCATGAATGATACATCACGCGCCTTTTGATCCGCGTAACTCTTCTGTCTGGACTGTGCTGAGAGAAGCCTCTCCTGAATCAACTTTACCTTTTACAAGGCATCCTTTACCAGGTCAGTACCGTATAACGTAGCCTCGCCAGGCTCAAACCACCCGATGGGAGAACGAAATCGCCGACTATATAAGGCCTCAAATGGAGCCATCTCAATGCTGGACTGATAGCTGTTGTCGTAAGCAAACTCGGCCAAGGGCATGAACTGATCCCACTGCCCTCCAAAGTCAATCACACATGCTCTGAGCATGTCCTCTAATATATGGACTATCCGCTCTGACTTCCCGTCGTTCTGAGGGTGAAATGCTGTGCTGAGCTCTACACGGGTGCCCAACTCACTCTGTACTGCTCTCTAGAAATGCGAGGTGAACTGAAAACCTCTATCTAATATAATGGACGAGCACACCGTGCATCCAAACTATCTCCCGAATGTAGATCTGGGCCAACCTCTCTGAAGTATAAGTAGTGGCTACTGGAATGAAATGTGCCGACTTTGTCAACCTGTCCACAATAACCCAAAGCGCATCAAACTTTTGCAAAGTCCGTGGCAACCCAACTACGAAGTCCATAGTGATGCGCTCCCATTTCCACTCAGGTATATGCATCTTCTGCAGTAGGCCTATCGGCCTCTGGTGCTCATACTTAACCTGTTGGCAATTTAGACATCTAGCCACATACTCCACTGTGTCTTTCTTCATCCGCCGCCACCAGTAGTGCTGCCTCAGGTCACGATACATCTTCGCAGCACCAAGATGAATAAAATACTGTGAACTGTGAGCCTCCTCTAGAATCCTCTCCCTCAGGACATCAACATTAGGAACACATAGGCGACCCTGAAGTCGCAGAACACCATCCTTGCCAATATAAACCTTTTTGGCACCACCCTGTAGTACCATCTTTATGAGAACTGCCAAGTGCGGATCATCAAACTGTCAAGCCTTGATCTGTCCTAATAATGAGGACTGAGCAACAACACATGCAAGGACTCGGCTGGGCTCTGAAATGTCCATCCTCACAAGTTTGTTAGCCAAGAACTGAATGTCCAAAGCTAGTGGTCTCTCCTCTGCTGAAATGAATGCCAAGCTACCCATACTCTTTTCCTTCTTGCTTAAGACATCTACAACTACATTCGCCTTGCCCAGATGATAAAGAATAGTGATGTCATAGTCTTTCAGCAACTCAAGCCATCTACACTGCCTCAAATTAAGATCCCTCTACTTGAATAAGTGTTGCAAGCTGTGGTGGTCTCTATAGACCTCACAAGACACTCCATACAAGTAATGCCTCCAAATCTTAAGAGCATGAGCAATCACTGCCAACTCCAAATCGTGCACGAGGCAGTTCTTCTCTTGAACCTTCAGCTGACATGAAGCATATGCAATAACTCGTCCCTCCTGCATCAATACACATCCCAAGCCAATGCGTGAAGTGTTGCAATAAACTGTATACATCCCCGAACCAGAAGGCAACACTAGAACTGGTGTTATGGTCAAAGCTATCTTGAGCTTTTGAAAGCTCGTCTCACACTCGTCGGACCATCGAAATGGGGTACCCTTCTAGGTCAATCTAGTCAGAGGGGCTTCAATGGATGAAAAGCCCTCCACCAACCGACGATAATAACCTACCAATCCCAAGAAACTCCTGATCTCAGTCGCGGAAGTAGGGCGTGGCCAACTCTGAACTGCCTCATTCTTCTTACGATCCACCTTGATACCCTCTCTGGATACCACATGTCCAAGGAATGCCACAGAATCTAACCAAAACTCACACTTGGAGAACTTAGCATACAACTTTTGTTCCCGCAAGGTCTGGAGCACTACTCTCAAATGTTGCTCGTGCTCCCCCAGGCTGCGTGAGTAGATCAAGATGCCGTCAATGAAGACAATGACAAAAGAATCAATATAAGGCCTGAACACCCTATTCATCAAATCCATGCATGTCGCGGGGGCATTTATCAAGCCAAAGGACATCACCCGGAACTCATAATGACCATATCTAGTACAGAAGGCAGTCTTCGGGACATCCGAGTCCTGAATCCTTAGCTGATGGTACCCCGATCTCAAGTCAATCTTAGAAAACACCAGAGAACCCTTCAACTGGTCAAACAAATCATCGATGCGCAACAACGGGTACTTGTTCTTGATGGTAACTTTATTCAACTGGTGGTAGTCAATACACATCCGTATAGTCCCATCCTTCTTCTTCACAAATAACACTGGAGACCCTAGGGCGATACACTCGGTCTGATAAACCCCTTAGCTAGCAACTCCTCAAGCGGTTCCTTCAATTCCTTCGAAGCCATACGGTATGATGGAATAGATATAGGCTGGGTGCCTGGAGCTAAGTCAATGCAAAAATCAATATCACGATCTGGTGGCATGCTTGGAAGGTCTGAAGGAAACACATCCCCGAACTCCCGAACTACCGGTATTGAATCAATCGTCGGGGACTCTGCAGTGGTGTCCCGCACATAAGTGAGATAAGCCAAACAACCCTTCTCGACCATACATCGAGCCTTCAGAATAGAAACAACCAACTAGCTGCACTAACTGAGGAACCTCTCCACTCCAATCTCGGCGACTCAGGCATGGCTAAGGTAGTCTTGGCATGGCAATCTAGGATGCATGATAAGGAGATAACTTATCCATGCTCGGGATGACCTCAAAATCAATCATATCAAGTAGCAAGAGCTTCGCTCTAGTCTCGAACCCACAGAATGTAACCACACAGGACCGATAGATCTGTTTCCCAACTACAGAGTCGCCCACAAGAGTGGACACATAAATAGGAGTACCCAAGGACTCACGAGGAATATCTAGGAAATGAGCAGAAAAAGATGACACATATGAATTGGTAGACCCTGGATCAAATAATACTGAGGCCTCCTTACCGCAGACGGAGATAATACCTGTGATAACAGCATTTGAGGCCAATGCATCTGGTCTGGCCGAAAAAGCATAGAATCTGGCTGGGCCCCACCTGACTGAACAGAAGCTGGCTGAGATCCCCCTGCCTGGCCTCCACCTCTAGGACGACCCCCACCAGCCTGTCCTCCACATCTGGGTGACCGGATCGCCGATGCTGAAACCATAGGCTGCTGACTCTGCTGCACTGCCTTACCCCGAAGTCTGGGGCAAAACCTTTTCATGTGACCCATATCCCCACACTCATAGCAACCTCTCGGCACCAGTGAATGGTTGGGGGACGATATGCAATCTCTGGTATGGCACTAAAATAAGAGTTGGAGGAACCTTGATGACTAGAATACCCGCCGGAGGAACCCTAAATAGCTGGTGGGCGATAAGAACTCTTCGGTATCGCACTGAAATAAGGCCTCACTGGAGCACCTCGAGAAGGTGGTGGGGGTGCTGAATATGGGGGCCTGCTGGGCTGGACCCTACCAAAATGACCTTTTCCCCTAACCGTGGCACCTCTAAAATCTCCAGAAAATCGAGCCCTTTTATCATACTGTTCCTTCTCTCTACTCCTCAAACGATAGCCCTCAATCCTGCGAGCGATCTCCACTACTAGCTGATAAGGAGTCCCCATCTCCACCTCTCCAGCCATGTAGGCCCTAATACCCAAGTGCAACCCTGCTACAAACCTCCACACTCTCTCTGTGTCAGTATGGATTATCATAAGTGCATGATGAGACAACTCAGAATACTTTGCCTCATAGTCGGTCACTGTTATCTGACCCTGCTCAAGCTGCTCAAACTGATACCGCAGCTCTTCCCTCTCAGAGGGTGGAATGTACATGTCTGGGAATAACTGAGTGAAATGCTCCCAAGTGATGGGAGGAGAATCCGCTGGCCTGCCCAGAACATAAGACTGCCACCATCTACGGGCCCTGCCCTCTAGCTGAAAAGTAGTGAAGTCAACTCCATGAGACTCCAGTATCCTCATGTTGTGCAGTCTGTCCCGGCACCTATCAATAAAATCCTGAGCATCCTCATGATGCTCGCCCCCGAAGATAGGAGGGTACAATATGGTCCATCTGTCTTATAGCTTCTGCGGATCACCATCCGCAGGCTGGTCTGGGATCAGGTGCTGCTGCTGCTACTGGCTGGGCCCCACTCGGGGGCAGTGTACCCGGGGTTTGATAAACCCCAGCTGCATGTCCTGGGCAGTAAGGGTTTGTGCTCCCCTTCCCGCCCGAGATGTGGTCGGGTCAGTTGGAAATAAACTAGCCTGGGTCATAGTCATACGACCCATGACCTCCTGAAAGCTCGACGCTGTCATGAAGTCCACCGGGGCAGGGCCCGCTGCGGGCACCTCGCCGTGCTCGTCAATAATAGGATCCTCTGCCGGATCCGCTGGTGGTGCAACTGGGGAAGCTCTGGGATGCCCTCGTCCCCTACCCCGGGCCGGTGCCTTCCCCCGACCTCTACCTCGGCCACTACCGGTGGCCCTTCACAGGTCTGGAACATTGGTTGTGCGCGTCCTCACCATCTGTGAGAGAATAGAAGAGTGAGATTTAATATACTATCAACTGCACGATAGAAGATGAATAAAGAGAGATTTCCTAACACCCTATAGCCTCCCGAAGATAAGTACAGATCTCTCCGTACCGATCCGCAAGACTCTATTAGGTTTGCCCGTTACTTGTTAGACCTACGTGAACCTAGAGCTCTATTACCATGTATTCAAGACCCAAATCCTAGTCTAGATCGCGATGGCACCCAACACCGACGTTAGGCAAGATAACACCATTAGTCTAGAGAGTCCCACTTATTTTTATATAAACCTTTTCAACAATACTTGAGTTTTTGGTCACGAAGCATGATATGATAACAAATATCAAAGGCAAATTTAATTGCAATGATCAAGAAGTTAAATTTAAATAGTTACATTCCCAAAAGAAGAGTCTACCAATATGTGTGCCAGGAACTAGTGTCACAAGTATACATGCATCTAGTAGAAGGAATCAAAAGAATACGTCTACCCTACTGTCTGAGATGAAATAGACAGAATGACAAAAGAAAAGACCCCAACGTGCTGCTGAGCGGCATCAAGGGAAGCAACTCACCGTGGAATCCCTGGTCTCGGAAAGTCAAGAACGTGCTCCGGACTGATAACCAGATACACCTGCCTCAGAACCTGTACAATTAAGTACATGAGCGTAGCATGGGTACATAAACATTATGTACCCAGTAAGTATCCAGTCTAATATCAAAGAAGTAGTGACGAGAGGTCGACTTGACACTTACTAGGGCCAAAACACTTTGTTTAAATATAAGGCTAAGCATGAATATCAAGGATGGATAACAAATAAAGACAAGAAATGACAAGTCTTTCCACAAGTGCATTTATGTGTCAATTCCTATCAAACAGGTTGCTAATTTATCTTTCGGGGCATTTTAACGGTTTAACAATCATAGAAAAACCAAGCAAATAACATGCACATAATATGCCGAGGACGTACGGTCCGATCCAACAAAATAATAAATGTGCACTGCAGAAGGGTCGAACGATGCGAACCATAGATGCATCTATTAAGTTGCCGAGGCGAACGACCCGCTCCCATGAGAGTAGTGGAAGGAATCACTCCGCTCGCGGAATATAAATGCGAAGCGGTCAAACATAAGCATAATACATTGTTCCTCAATTTACTTTAAAAATAACGATTTGCTTGAAACTCTAAATTTTCTTAAGATCTTGAAATAAATTCCAATCATTACAAACAACGCATGAAATAATTAAACAATATTCACAAAAGCATGGTGTGAACCTAAACTACCCGGACATAATAATAATAGCCACTACGTACGGACTCTCGTCACTTCGAGTGTACGTAGTCCCCCATAATTTTCATACAACATATAAGTTCACCTATGGGGAGTTTTCCCCTTTACGAGGTTAGAAAGGAGACTTACCTCGTTTCGAGCCTACTTCCAACTCAAGAATGCGCCCGAACCTCCGAATTCGTCGCCCCGCAACTCGAAACTAACCAAACATCACATAAAATAATCAATCTATGCTCAAAGGTTCACAATTTCCCTATTTAAATGGTTACCCAACCTAGTTTGCAAGATTCCTAAAATTCACCCCGGGCCTACATGCTCGAATTCCGAAATGTTTTAAGGGAAGTTGTTACGCATAACCTAAGGATCAATAATATATGATTTTTACTCTATTCTATTACAATTTTCGTGGTTAAATCCTATTTTTATCAAAACCCTAAGTTTTATTTTAAACCCATAATTTTCACTAATCTTTATGTGTTAATATACCAAAAAACTAAGTATTAAACTCACATTAAGTAGGAAATACATTACCTCAAGATGCTAAGTCGAAATCCCCTCTTTGGAAGCCCCCAAATCGCCCAAGAAATGAATGAAATGTGTCAAAATGACACATTCCCGTATTAAATGTAGGCACTGCCTTCAAAGATTTCCGCACCTGCGGTGTGTAGACCGCATATGCGGACCAACGTCCGCATCTACAGAAAGGGGAGGGGCTGGTAGGGATCGCACCTGCGGAAGAAGGCCCACACCTGCGGCTCCTCTTATGCGGAGAAAGGACCGCATCTGCGGATCCTAGGCACCCATTGATGGCCGCATATGCAAGGCTTCCACTGCATCTGCGGTGTCGCACCTGCGGCTGGCCAATCGCAGGTGCGGTCGCACCAGATCTGGTGCACCAATAGCTCTTTTTGAGCTTCGACTCACCTGGCGCGACGTTCGAATGGTATCCGGGGTCACCGAGGCCCCGTCCAAACATACCAACAAGTTCTAAATCATAAAACGGACTCGCTCAAACCTTCAGAACGCCCGAAACAACATTAAATCTATGAATCATACCCCAAAACCAACTAAATCCAACTTATGAACTTTGAGTTCTTAAATTCACTTCCAACATGCCGAAACGTACTTATACTACGCGGAATGACACCAAATTTTGCGAGCAACTCACAAATGACGTTATGAAACTATTCCTGGTCTCGAAATTCCGTTCGGAACTCGATATCACTAAAACACGTTCCAAACCTCAATTTTTGAACTTCAAGAATCATATTTTACTATTTGGCGCCGAAACACTCCCGGGTCATCCAAACACCGTTTCGAACATACGCCCAAGTTTGAAATCATCATACAAACCTATTGGAACCTTCAAATCCCGATTCCGAGGTCGTTTACTAAAAATATGTCAAACTTGGCCTTTAAGGCCAACCTTAAGGAACTAAGTGTTCCAATTCCAACCTAAACTCTTCCAATTCCCGAACCAACCATCCCCGCAAGTCATAAACTAGTAAAAGCAAGTACGAAAAGTCTTATTTAGGGGCACAGGGTTCTAGAAAGAAAAATAACCGGTCGGGTCGTTACAACATTTTTATTAATATGGCACTAGAAATACTTCAAGTTTATACCATCAAACTTAAGCTTCTTATAATCAGTTTCTCTAAAACACACAAAAAGAAATCCTAAGCATGATATCTAATGGTAAAAGCATCACATGAGAGTTCATCAGTAGTTTTCTTGAACAAAAGAAAGTGTCATATTATTTAATATTAAATCTAGCAAAACTGTAACACCTTAACAGTACTAAGCAAATATGTTAGAACATTTAAAGAATACTTTCCATTACTTGATTAAATAAATGGTGGTTATTCTATTATGCACATTCTTAAATGGCTTGTGCATTTCACTTTAGAACCGCGATTCATGACATCCTAAAATGAAGGATTCCTAAAACAACCCTCATCCGGATAGTCAGTCGAGTAAAAAAATCCCTATAGGCATGCTATCTAAAGAGCTAAAGCAGCAAGCAAATCGGAAGCACATTCCTTTCGATGCAATTTATTTCAAGCGAGACGTTTAAAATCCTATAGGAACGACTTCTAAATCTTTTTGACATCATTCTTTATCAAACAACATTTTTAGCAGAGTACATCTTCTAATGACTTTTAAGTAAATAGTGACTAATCCATAAAAGTTCATGGCCTACAAACACGGTACTTAAAATAACTGAATACGACATGTTAAAGATTTAACGATCAGGATGTGCTATCAACAAATCTCATAGGAAAATTCATATAAGGACTTAGTCAAACACATGTCATTCTTATCAAACTCTATAAGGCCAGAAACGAGTCACAAATCATGATTTCTCAACCAGAGAATTTCCTAAAGTATGATTTCTACACTGAAAGCGTCACATTATTAAGCAAGCATTTATTATGAAACTTAAAATAAATAAGACCAGGAAGAAAGAAATTTTAAAGCTACAAACCATTTTGCGGGCAGTAAACTAGGGCGTTTTGCAACGGCTATTCAAATCTCTGACTCAAGCCTCTTTTACGAATAAATGACTTGGCCATAACAATAAGAGAATATTTGCTACGGCCAAGAAAAAAGACGATAGAGATTCTCAAGGATGAGGAAAATAAATAGAACGTGATATAGGACATGTATTTCGAAAGTAATTTTTGAGAGATGAGGAGTGAGCAAGCACAATAAATTTGAAGGCAGAAACAACAGTAGACAATCGACTATTTGGGATAGAGAGCGCGAATGAAGCCTATTGGAAGGGGAATAGAGGCGGTGACCGAAGCTTGTCAGTTTTATGAGAGGTGCAACGTCTCCAAACAATGCCCTCCTCAATATACTCCGAATGCAAGTATTTATAGGTTAAGAAGTAGGGTTCATGTTCCTGATTTTAAAATTCAAAATCCCTTGCAGAGAAGGATCACGGGTCGATCTTGGGCTTCCAAAAGAGCCGTTTGAATCTCTGCTCTAGTGATTCTCTACATAAAAATCAGAAAAAGGGTCTTTGGGTACCTTGTGTTTGACTAAACTGTTGAAGAAAAAAGAGAGACAAGGAACTTTCTAAAAAATGGACGGGGCAAGGTTTGTCTTTAGCTAAAGTAAAGCTTGACCTTGCATAATGGAAGAGAGAGAAGAGGAGAGAGGATGATGGTAGGAACGACTGTGAAGAGAAAATATAAAAATGAAAGGGAGAACCTAGTTATGTTTTGGGGATAATCTTGTTGGGCTCGTTTTTGGGATTGAGAGGAAATAATTGACGAGGAAACATTGGGGTCTTGTATTGGCCGAATTTATGGCCCTGTTCTTTCTTCAAAGGGAAATTTTAATAAAGCACTATCTTTTAGTGGCAATTAGCTATTTATAGATACCATTTGCTATATTACGGATTATAGATACATTTTTTGTTGTTATAAGATGTATTAGATGTATTTAAGCTACTGTATAAAAATAGGCGTGAATGTAGGCGCGAATCAGGGAAGTCACTGTTTTTAAACAGAAAGTGAATCAATTAATATAATAGACTCTTAATGTAACTCAACATATTCAATTATAACACACAAATTTTGTATTTCCAATTATAAAAAAGATTCTTCCATTTAAATAGATGCCAGTGATCTTTCGATTATGTTAAAAATCTTATTTGGTCAATCCTGAACTTCCATCAAGGTTCTCTCTTTTATGTCATTTTTTTCTTGTTAGTTTAACTTTGAAGAACTTCAGAAACTAAAATTGCCCATTATTTGATAACGTAGAAATTATATTATATTAATTATATAATACATCTGAATACATAAATTATATTAATTAAAAAATATATGAATACATTCATAGCATATAACGAGACAATGAATATAATAAAATACATAAATCAAACCAAATACATCTGAATACAGCTACATACATCAAACCAAATACATCTGAATACATCTACATAAACATTTGATGCCATATGAATATACCTATTTAATATATGTAAATACAACATGTTGAATACATACTTATACAATCTGCTGAATACATATTTATAGCCCCAGTATTATTCAGTTTCTAGCTTGGATTTACAATCCAAATACATCTGAATACAACTACATACACATTTGATTCCATATGAATCTACATCAAACCAAATACATTTGAATACAGCTACATACATCAAACCAAATACATATGAATACAGCTACATATATCAAACCAAATACATCTGAATACAACTACATACACATTTGATGCCATATGAATATACCTATTTAATATATGTAAATATAACATGTTGAATACATACTTATACAATCTGCTGAATACATATTTATAACCTCTGTATTATTCAGTTTCTGACTTGGATTTACAATCCAAATACATCTGAATACAACTACATACACATTTGATTCCAGATAAATCTAGATAAAAAAAGTGTTTGGATATCGCCGATTGTTGATTTTAAGAATCACACGTTTCAGGCAAATTTCGACATAGAATTGGCGAGTTTTGCTCTTCGTCCTCGTCCTAATATCAGGCTTAGAGGTTC
>ML297018.1:0-10183 GCA_005239495.1 Nicotiana undulata | reverse complement strand
GACACATCCCCCCCACCCCTCACTCCCGCACAAAATATTTTTTGTTCTTTTTTTGTATTTTTCAAATTTCTATTTTTTTCTGCAATAATAGTTTTTTTATATATATATATTCAGTCATCTTTCGGTTTACAGGTTCAAAATTTTACAAGTTCCAAAGTTATGAGTTCAGACGTTTATGTATTTTGAAGTTTACGGGTTTAGAAATTATAAAGTTTACGGGTTCAAAATTTCGCGGTTTTGAAAGTTTTGTGTAGAGAAAGATAACAATTAAATGAGAAAGAAAGTAATTATAGTTAAGTATTAGTTAATTGGTTAAGTTAGGTATAACCTTCTTTCCTAAAGTTAGTTAAAATAGTTAATATATACTTAGTATGTTAATTAGTGTTAATTAGTTGTTTAGCTAGTACCTATATATACTTCCACTACTCACATTGTAACAAACAGATTAAGAATATAATATACAAAATCTCTTTCTCTCCCTAACTCTTTTTCCCTCCTCTGTATTCTGCCTTCTTCTCTTATTATTCTTCTTCTTGTTTGTATCAATATTTGTTCTTCATCTAAATTGAGTGTTAACTCAAGAATAACTTCATGGTATCAGAGCAGGATTAAACCAAGGTTTAATTCGTTGATTTGTCATCTTGGTTCTACAAGAACAAAATCAGAAATCGATCAAGAAAATTGGAA
This sequence comes from Nicotiana undulata, assembly GCA_005239495.1. Taxonomy (NCBI): domain Eukaryota; kingdom Viridiplantae; phylum Streptophyta; class Magnoliopsida; order Solanales; family Solanaceae; genus Nicotiana; species Nicotiana undulata. Next base: position 9,496 of record ML297018.1, on the reverse strand, counting down.
AAATTCAGTTCTTGAAATTATGAAGTGAAACATGGCTGAAAATGGAAATCAAGCAGTTCCCACAGCAATTCAAACTACAACAACGACTCAAGCAGGTCTGCATGTGATTGATTACAATCATCCACTCTTCTTGAGCCCTTCAGATATGAGTGGTATATAAATTATCTCTTTCCAACTTACAGGAATCGAAAACTACTCGTTGTGGTTTAGGTCTATGAGGATGGCCTTGTTAGGAAGAAACAAATTGGGTCTTGATGGAACATGTGTCAAAGAGAATTTTACAGAAAATCTATGGAATCACTGGGAGAGGGTAAATGCAATAGTTCTGTCTTGGTTGATGAATTCAGTGAGTAGTGGTCTATTATGAGGAATAATGTATGCTTCAAGTGCTCAAGTTGTTTGGAATGAATTACATGAAAGGTTTGACAAAGTTGATGGGTCAAGATCGTATAATCTACACAAAGAAATTGCTACTCTTAGTCAGGGGACATCATTTGTGTCTGCCTACTTCTCAAAGTTAAAAGATCTTTGGGAGGAGTTTGAAGCATTAGTCCCAGCACCCGGGTGTGATTGTCTCAAATCAAGAGAGTTTGTGGTACATTTACAAAAGCTGAAATTATTTCAATGTTTAATGGGGTTAAATGACTCGTATAGTCAGGCTAGGAGTCAAATTCTGTTAATGAGTCCTATGTCATCTTTTAATCAAGCATATGCAATGGTAGTCAGTGATGAGAGTCAAAAGACAGTAGCCAATAGTGCTGGATTATTATGAGTAAATCCTACTGCTGGAACTAATTAATTTGATGTAGCTATGTTTACAAAAGTGAGTGGAAATTATCAGAAAAACAGGAAAAATTTCAATCTATTTTGTGAAGTATGCAAAATGAGAGGACATTCAAAGGAAAACTGCTATAAAGTGATAGGGTATCCACCTGAGTTCAAAACAAGGAAGAGAAATATGAATGCTCACAGTGCATATAATGTGGTTGTTGATGCAAATCTGCAAGGAAGTCAAGGTTCAAGGTGTAGCTGGAGTGAAAATAACTCTCAGAATTCTCAGCTAGGGAACAACAACATCAGAGGTAATAATGTACAAATGGGAAGTGTACCTTGGATGGGAAACTGTACATTCTCAAAAGAACAATATGAACATCTAGTACAACTACTGAATAAATAAGGGAGCAACAATTCTACAAGTACACCAACAGCAAATGCAGCAGGTATTCCTCATGCCTTGTTAGTATCTAATTCCTTGCATGAATGGATTATTGATACTGGAGCTACAAACCACATGGTGTCTGATTTAGAATTGCTAAATGAGTTTGCATCAATACAAGCTAACCAACAAAAGAAAGTATACTTGCCTAATGGAGAGACTACACAAGTAACACACATTGGAACTAGTAAACTAACAGAAAGTGATACAATAACAAATGTGTTTTACATTCCTCAGTTTAAGTATAATTTAATGTCTGTCTCTAAAGTTACAAAAGAGTTAAAGTGCTCAGTAGCTTTATTCCCTGATTTTTGCATATTTCAGGAACTCTTCAGTGGGAGGGTGAAAGCGATTGGCAAAGAAGACAGTGGTTTATACATACTATGTAGGCAAAATCAGTCAAGAAATAGTGCAATAAGTCTAAATACTAGTGATACAGAAATTAATAAAGATTTCAGTCCAAATGAAGTTGATCTTTGGCATAGAAGGCTTGGACATGTATCTGCTGTAGTTCTCAAGAAAATGTTTCATGTAAATGGGCAGAATATTACTGATAGAATAGAATTATGTACTACCTGTCCATGTGCAAAACAAACCAGAAATGCATTTCCTGTTAGTAGTATAAAAACTTCAGTTAGTTTTGAACTAATACGTATGGATGTATGGGGGCCTTATAAAGTGTCTACTGTTGATGGAAATAGGTATTTCTTAACTGTGATAGATGACTTCTCTAGAATGACTTGGATATTCTTAATGAAACTAAAGTCTGATGTGTGTATAATTGTGCAACAGTTTGTTAAATATGTTGAAACATAGTTTGGAGTAACTATAAAAATAATAAGGACGGATAATGGTTCTGAGTTTGTTAACTCAACATGTGATACCTTCTTTAAAAATCTAGGAATAACTCATCAAACAACATGTCCTTATACTCCTCAGCAGAATGGTGTAGCTGAGAGAAAATATAGACATATCCTAGAATTAACTAGAGCAATCAGGTTTCAAGCAAATATTCCAATACAATTTTGGGGTTACTGTGTAATAACTGCAGTATATATAATAAATAGACTCCCTAGCACTGTTATTGACAACAAAAGTCCTTTTGAAAGGCTATTTGGTAAGAAATCAGACTTAGGACATCTAAAAGTAATTGGTTGTTTATGCTATGCAAAAGTAATAAACCAAAATGATAAGGTGTTGCCAAGAGCAAAGCCATCTGTTCATATGGGATATGCAACAACTCAGAAAGGATATGTGTTATATGATTTAATAGAAAAGAAATTTTTTGTAAGTAGAGATGTTCAATTCAGAGAAAATACATTTTATTTTAAAACTAATCAGGATACTAATAAATTCTTGTTCATCCAACCAAATGAAACAAAGTTGTTATTACAAAATGCAGTTCAAAATTCTCAAATGACAAACCCAAACAGTAATGTCAATTCACAAGATGATGTGATAATGAGTGATATACGGCAAATGCAAACTGATGAAACTATACAATATTGCTTTGCTGCGAAAAGCTCAAGTGAAAACCTATTAGAACCGTGGGCCTCACCCGCACCCTATCTATAGTAAGGGGCCTTTTCAATTCAATCTCCCACTTGATTTCGGACAGTCAAATATAAAGACTCTTTGTTAGCTCTTCGTGCCTCCTTGACTTCTCAAACTGAACTAAGACTGTCCAAATAGAGTATAGCCGGAAGGAGCTCTTTTTGACTCGTCAAATTTATTTACTCATTCTCCACAGTAATGGATTTACTTTACTTCTTTCCCAAGCACCTGGTAATTCTGGCTGCCTTTCCACTCCTCAGTTTGGTTTCCACCAAGCCAATCAAATCTGCCTCTTGTGAAAGAGTAAGTTTTTTCTGTTGTTGAAAAGTCAGGACCCATTGGGGAATCTATTCTAGACCCGCCTGCTGGCCTTAAACTCTTATTCGCCCCCGGCGGACCTGTATACTTTTGTCCTTTTGGGTATAAAGGAGACGGTTAGCTGCCTTGGGTATCTTCGAGGACTTGAGCTAAGGGATTGTTTACTGAACGTCCCATACTTTACCTATCATTCAGTGAAGTTCCCCCTTCCATTTCTTAGGTAAGAGGAATCTACCCGTAATGCGTCTGGATGTAAGAAAAAACTCGACTGCCAAAACAGCACTTAGCACTCCAACTATTAGAAATAGACTAGTAAGAGACTCAAATGTAACCTCTTGAGGGACAAGAAAACATCCAGGTACTTGATAGGAAAACTACCATTTTTTTATTCCTCTTCAATGATCTGGAATTTCTGCGAGGAGCTCTGTTCGAGAGGACCCAGCGGACCAAACGAAAGGGCACTGAAAGATCTTCAATTAAAGCTTCGCCAGTACATGAAAGACTCGAAAGACCTACTTGATGAGTTTCCTTATGAGTGAGTTCGTAGGTGCCTTTAAGTCGAGTGTAGCGAAGGGATTCTCCTAACGCAGAGGAACAAATCCTTGCTCTTCGGGCTAAGATGCTGACTTTGCCGTGGAAAGAGTAATGAGAGGTCTTTATTGAAGAGGCTTTGCACCTGAAATAGGACTAATGCAGATCCAGAAGAATGGTCTGGGCTTTCGAAAAGATGAAGATGCAAGGGGTAAAGAGACAGTCTTTTGAACAAGCAAGCAGACATAAGGATTCTAGCTCGCGCCCACTTAGAGCAGATGGAGATTCTCGGACGGGGAAAAGCGGCACTCGGCATCTATTAAACAAGACCCAAGAGCGGATAGGAGTACTCATACTCAAGGACCGGAAGCTCTCACAGCGTCAAGGCAAAGAATAACTCCTATTGGAAGAAGAGCGTAGCCTAAGCGCCATATAAGTCAAAAGCTAGCCTGAGACCTAAAAAAGCACCCGCGAAGCAAAAGCATTTTTCCTAGCATTGAACCTTACTTCAAAGACTGGAAAGCTTACAACACAGGTAATAGAGCGAAGCCTTAGGCTGATAAACTGATTGAAGGCAGACCAAGAGCATTACCTATGAGGATTTATTAGGATGGCTCAAAGACTGATTCGGTCAACATATAGACTAAGGTTGCCCATCACTCCCTCGCTCTTTTTTGAAGGCCCTTTCAATTCTGTTTCTAGTATGGTTCCTCCATAAGAAAGCGCTCTTAGTTCAGTTCGGTAGAACATGGGTCCCCAAAACCCGATGTCGTAGGTTCAAATCCTACAGTCACGCTTTTTAAACGCCCTATAAGAAAAGAAGAAGAAAGAGGCTTAAGTCATCGCTTCCAATCCGATAAAGGAAAGGATTGTTGCACTCTCTTGCTTGAATGAATCAACATTTGTGGATGCTTGTTCATTCGGGATTCTTCTATCTATATTTCTTTCTATTTATTCCCGAACGCACAAGAAAAGGTAGAACCTTTGGGAGGTACTTTCGTTCTACTTTACTATAGCAGTTTTAGATCTGCCGGTCGCTCTCTTGCAAGTGCTCGTCTAGCTCCCTCTCCGTGATCCCTGGTCTTGTAGTCAGACATTTTCTTATGTTGGTAGTATATTGGCCTGCCCTTGAATGGCCTTTATAGCCTTAAGGCGATCTATCTTGGATTTCACGTCATAGCATATATATACTCGGACTGAGCATATCCAAGAAAGACACAATGGGTCGCCTTGGGGACAATTTTGCTCTTAACTGCGCAGGAATATGAACAAAACAAGTTGTAACGGAGCATGTACGCGACAATCAAACACGGCTTTGCCAGCTGCCTGTGATAGGAAAAAGAAAACTTGATCAGATTGTTCGTGCGGGGCATTTCCCACCTAGCCTTTGCCCTTGCAGCTTAATTAATCCCCCATGTGTCAGGACCTGAACCGTGGGAGAAGAGAGGCTCTTCTGACTAAAGCAAAAAAAGGGTGAGCTTGAGAGTTGATCTTCTTTTTGTCTTTCATCTTTGAAGAAGTCAAACGCAACCTAGAAAGAGGCTATGAAGCGGTCGAGGGTTGAGTGATGGCTAGTGGTTGCGGTCCAACCAATTGGGAGAGAATCAATAGATTCCTTTTCGGGAGCGATTCATCCTTCCCGAACGCCGCATGTGGCTAGATCACCTCCTTTTCAGGGAGAGCTAATGCTTGTTGGAAGTCTTCCTTTTTTGAATATGAAAAGAGACCAGCCAACTTTTAGATGAAAGAAAGGAGGCCCTTATTGATGTCTACCTAAGGACCTATGTTAATGTTTTGGAAAGGAGATGTTCGCCTTTTGTAACAAATAGACCCACGATACGGACCAGGGCACCTCTTGTGTTGGGTTAAGGCTCCACCTCATCTTGGGTTAAGGTCTATCAGGCGTAATGCTCCCCCGTCATCATAAGGCGTGCTTTCTCACCACCTAATGACATGCTAGGCGTCCAGACCTACTATACCCGAGCCGCATCCCCGACACACTTGCTATATCTACTAACGCTTTATCCTAGGCGAACAACCCAACCCTTGGAACATACTACAGCCCCAGGTGGCGAAGAGACGACATCGAGGTGCCAAACCTTCCCGTCAATGTGAGCTTTACATTAGACCCGATGTTGAGCCTCTCATAGCCTAGTACCGGTGAACTACGCAAGCGACCCTGCAAGGCAGCCAACCTTTCTGCAAAATCAATGTCCGCCTGGCCGCTGCTTTGTTTTGGGTAAAAAATGTCACGGGTTCAAATCTTGTCATCCCTACCTATTCTTCTCCTCTGGGCAGTAACGAGGGATCCATTGAGATCGATTCAAATTGGACAGAGCGGCCGGAGATTGATTGAAAAGGCAGACCCAGCCGACCCTCTCCCCCCTAACCTCCTATCTACTCGTGTTCGTAGCTCGATCGGAGGTTAAGACTGACATAAGACTCGACTTGTTAGATATTACGGAGGTTCAGTAAGCACCATGCCGAATCTCTCTACCATTTTCTTCTCTTCCACTTTGGCCAATATGAGTTCACCTGGTACTAGCAGCTTTATCGGGGAATTTCTCAGATGAAATAGTAGTGGTTATGTCGACATCCGCTCAAAGAAGAATAGTATTAAAGTCAAGACCGGTACCGGCAACCGAAGTCGAGCACTTCTTTTTTTTGGTGTACTGCTCCGCTCGCAGAGCGAATGAACATAAGTAAAACCACAGGAGGATTTATTCAATCACATAGTTTGGGCTCCTAGAATATGGCGCCCTTGGGGCTTTCTATTTGATTGTATCAAAAGGCCCAATGAATTGGGATTTCCCTATTGGTCCAGGTCATTTCGGGGTGATGTCCAAAGCGTGACGGACCGGGTAAAATTGAGGAGCTTGCTGTGGAGATAGGTTTCCGGTTCGTGAACCGAATGTCTCACCTGGAGACTCCAGACTTGAGTCCCGGAACCACAGCCATTCAACGGGATTCGAAATGCCAAGGCTCGAAGACCTCTGGGACACTCTTTTTCACATACACCAGGAGAAAATGTTACGATAGAAAGCCCCTCCCCGGCCGGAGAGCCTCCAGGACAAGGAGGCGGCGATCAACCATCCACTCTCGAGATTCATATTGATCAATAGATCTCTGCGTCCTGCCAGTTCGCTAAGTAGACTCACTCTACCGAGGGGAAACAAAGGTTGGAACTCTTCCTGCCAAAAATAAGGGACCTACTTTTCATCCTAGGAGTTAGCAGGTATGAAAGAGTCCCCTCTCTATCTGTCTCTCCGAGTTTCTGCTACTAAGTATAACAATCAAGAAATGTTTAACACAGGGTATAGGAACAATATATCCAACACAGAACAGTCAGACAGAACAACCTCTAAGGAAGTCAGATAGAGGTAAGAGACCACCTATTTGGATGAAAAGTTTTGTATCATTGAATGCACAACATACTAAGCCTTATACAATATCAAACTATATCACATATGAGAAATTGAGTCCTAAATATCAATCATATTTAACAGAAGCATTGAATATTAACGAACCAACACTGTATTCTGAGGCAGTAAAAGATCCATAATGGATAGAAGCAATGAAAAATAAAATTGAAGCTCTTCAAAATAATCATACATGGGAAGTTGTGTCTCTGCCAAAAGGTAAAACTCCCATAGGATGTAAATGGATTTATAAAATCAAATATAAAGCATCTGGAGAAATTGAAAGATATAAAACAAGATTAGTAGCTAAAGGATTTAGTCAAAAAGAAGGGATAGATTATCAAGAAACATTCTCCCCAGTTATAAAAATAAAAACTGTAAGAGCTATACTCTCACTAGCTGCTAGGAATGACATATACATCAAATGGATGTATATAATGCATTTCTACAGGGGGATTTATTAGATGAAATATACATGGATTTACCACAGGGATTCACAAGCCAAGGGGAGAACAAGGTATGTAGACTTGTGAAATCACTATATGGCTTAAAACAAGCACCTAGGCAGTGGAATGCTAAATTAACAGAAGCCTTAATAAAGAACAAGTTTAAACAAAGTCAACATGGTCAATCATTATTCTTTAAGAAAACAGTTGAAGGTATTACTTTAGTATTAATATATGTAGATTATATGCTTATTACTGGTGATTCTCTGAAATTAATTCAAGAAACTAAGTCACAATTGCAACAGTCCTTCAAAATGAAAGATCTGGGAGACTTAAAATATTTTCTAGGAATAGAGTTTGCTAGGTCAACATAAGAAATTCTAATGCACCAGAGAAAGTATGCATTAGAATTAATCTCTGAAACTGGTGTTGCAGCAGCTAAACCAGCAATAACTCCTCTAGATGCAAATATAAAACTTACTACCACTGGCTATGATGAACATGTTAACAAAACAAATACAAATATGATGATCAATGAAGAGGTAGCAGATACATGTATCTATCAAAGGTTGATAGGCAAACTATTGTATTTAACAATGACAAGACTTGATATTTCCTTTAGTGTACAAACATTAAGTTAGTTCTTACAAAAACAAAAAAAATCTCACATGGAAGTTGTCTTAAGAATTGTCAAGTATATTAAAAATAGTCCAGGTCAAGGGATTCTTTTATCAAGTGCTTCTAACAATACTGTTTCAGCTTATTGTGATGCAGATTGGGCTGCATGTCCTTTCTCAAGAAAGTTTGTTTCTGGTTATTTAGTTAAGCTTGGTGACTCTCTAATTTCTTGGAAATCCAAGAAACAAACAACTGTTTCTAGAAGCTCTGCAGAAGCAGAATACAGAAGTCTTGCAACTACAGTAGCAGAAATTGTTTGGCTTATTGGTCTGCTTCAAGAACTCAAAATTGACATCAAGTTGCCTGTTGAGGTGTTCAGCGACAGTAAAGCTGCAATTCAAATTGCAACTAATCCAGTGTATCATGAAAGAACCAAACATATTGAAATTAACTGTCATTTTATCAGGGAAAAGATTATTCAAGGTCTCATCAAAACAATCTACATATCTACTAAGGACCAACCTGCTGATATCTTCACCAAAGGTCTCACTAAAGTTCAACATGACTATCTATCTTCCAAGCTAGGAATGTTTGATGTGTTTTCGGTACCTAGCTTGAGGGGGAGTGTAGAGAAAGATAACAATTAAATGAGAAAGAAAGTAATTATAGTTAAGTATTAGTTAATTGGCTAAGTTAGGTATAACCTCCTTTCCTAAAGTTAGTTAAAATAGTTAATATATACTTAGTATGTTAATTAGTGTTAATTAGTTGTTTAGCTAGTACCTATATATACTTCCACTACTCACATTGTAACAAACATATTAAGAATATAATGTACAAAATCTCTTTCTCTCTCTAACACTTTTTCCCTTCTCTGTATTCTGCCTTCTTCTCTTCTTATTCTTCTTGTTTGTATCAATATTTATTCTTCATCTAAATTGAGTGTTAACTCAAGAATAACTTCATTTTACGGTTCAGAAGTTTATGAAATTTATGGGTTCGGAAGGTTGTTGGTTCGAAAGTTTATAGTTTCATGTTTATTGTATCATAATTATTTATAAACTAGTTAATTAACCCGCGCTTCGCGCGGTCAAATATTTCTTTTCTTTCTGCAAATTCAATTGATAGTTGATATAGAAAAAAAAATGTATAGTACCATAAGTAAGAAACAAATATCTTATATATAAGATATACTTTCCAAAATACGTGAACACACGCATGCATACAGGGTGGCAATTTGAACCCAAACTCATCTAACCCACTCAATCCGTTCAGAGATTAATGGGTTGGGCTGAAAATATTTTAGCTTATGGGTTAATTTGGGCCGAGCTCAAGTTAACCCATTATTTTTTATGACCCATTCTGACCCATTTAGCAGCCCAACTACAACCCAT
>MDKH01052126.1:0-14462 GCA_005239495.1 Nicotiana undulata | reverse complement strand
TAGCGCCCAGCCGCAAGCAGCTGCCAACAGCGCTGCGCGCACAGACAATGCCGCGCGCGCAGAGACAATGCCGCGCGCGCAGATCATGATGCCGAAGACAATGTTGCTGCCAACGGACCTGTTTCTACCTTTGTAGAAAACAAAGTCCTTTCCTTTGTAATCATAGACTAGTTTTATTCCATGTACTTCCATTATGTTTCTCTAGCCTAGTTTAGTCTACTCATGTAACTAGGGTTTATTTTTTTAAAGCATTATTAGGGGGTATATAGCATTCAAAACTTTCAAGCAAGCAAATTCCTGTACTGGTGTCTCTACCCCTCGACACCGCATTTCCTTCATTTTGTAATAGCTTTCATTATTGCAATCCAGCTTTCATCATTTCAAACATTATTACTGTTCTCTCAATTGTTGGCATTGGTTTTCCCACACGGCACTGACAATCTAGTCTAGCGTGTGGCGGGGACCTCATTTGGCGGACAGCAACCACCCTGACATTGGTTGCTTAGCCTTACGTCGCCCTTCCAAAGAATCTCAGGAAGGCGCCGCGTAACAGTACGCATGCATGCGTAATCAAAAAGCTAACTATACGTACACTTTAACATATGCAAAATACTTCAGTCTATTCCTCAACAAGACATTTCAAAAAGGAAACCATTCATGTGTTTTCATTACTTTGTAGGAGTGTGGAAACAAACTTATAGTTTTTCACGACCCAATAATCCACCAAAGCTCGTAATGACACTCAATCCTTTAAGACTAGGTAAGGAAAAAACACAATAATATAAAACCAATAAAATATCATATAATAAATTTGAAATCATCATAAACAGTAGAGTAAAGATCCAACAAAGCCAGTACAAGGTACATAAGCCAAACTCCCAAAATTAGGTAATATAGAGTCATGACCTCTAAACTAAATACATAACGAGCCTCAGGAAGTACAATACTCTATGAAAGTAATACAACATTAAGACATGAATAATATGGGACTCCAAGGGTCTGCGACATCTATGCAGCACTACATTGAATACTCTCGAAGATATCAAAGCTCACTCCTGCGGTCCGCTACCTCCAGCACCCGGATCTGAACACAAAACAATATGTACTCAATAAGTATCAAGCTAACCTCGATGAAGTAGTGACAGGGTTCAAGTCACGTGATACTCACTAGTCAAAGAACTTGTATAATATATCAAATAACTGGCAACAAGAATATGACATCGGGCAGTACCGTCAACTCAAGGACACACGAGTTATAAGCTCATAATAGGTAAATCATATTTAACAAAAGAATTATTAACCACTAACATAGGCATGGAGTAGCATGTTAAAAGCAACGTGAAATCATGTAAAATTCATGACAAGCATAAAGAATTCACTTGCATGATCAAGAATGCCACCCTTATACACCATACGTAATCAACAAGAATGCCACCCTTATACTCCACATTTCATTAACAAGAATTCAACCCTTATACTCTATATTTCATCAACAAGAATGCCACCCTTATACTCCACACATTATCACAATAACAATATCTTCCCTAATATGTCCATATGTTCCATAATTATGAAAACTCAATATAACAATGCATCATCAAGTGACATAGTATCATAATCTATCAATAAGGTGCACAAGGACATAGAAATAATAAGGTGCAGATGTGCGTTTAAGATAAAAGATATGACCATGACTAAATCAATTTAGCAAATATTTCACAAATGCTATTCTTGGCTGGCTAGGAGCTAAATCCTAAAACGTGATCTCTATAAGTATAAGCTCACGTAGTCATACAAAGGTTTACATATGTATCATAAAGAGCACACAATCAATTTAAGACATAGTAGAAGCCTAGAGTCTAATCTGGCCATTTTTCTGTAACGACTCGGTCGGTCGTTTTGAGAGTTAGCACCTCGATCCCCTAATAACTGCTTTCCCCGTGTCTATGTCTGCTTTTGAGACTTGTCAAAACGTTTAGTTGTGAATTTCGGAGAGTTTTGGGACACATAGTCCCTATATATGAGTTTAAGATTTAGAAATCATACTGTAGCTAGAATTATGTGAAGACGGATACGGAATGGAAATCTGCCGACTCCGTTAGCTCCGTTGGGTAATTCAGGGCTTGGAGAGTGTCCGGAATATGTTTTCGAGGTCTGTAGTAAATTTAGGCTTGAATTGGCGAAAGTTAAAATTTCGGCGATTTCAGCCGATAGGTGAAATTTTGATTTCGGATTCAAAATGGAATTCTGAGAGTGGATTTAGGTACGTAGTGTCATTTATGACCTGTGTGTAAATTTTGAGGCCATTCGGATTAGTTTTGACGTGTTTCGGCATCGGGTGTGGATTTTGGAAATTTCATAAGTCCTTAGGCTTGAATCCATGCATAAATTGTGATTTTGGTGTTATGTGACGTGCTTTGAAGGTGCGACTAAATTTGTATGAGGTATTAGGACTGGTTGGTAGTTTTGGTTGAGGTCCCGGGAGCCTCGGGGATGATTCGGATGGCAACGGGAATTTTTTTGGACTTAAAAACCAGCTAAAGCACTGGTGGTTCTAGTGTTTCGCACCTGCGGAAGGGGAGTCGCAGGTGCAGAGGTGGGCATCGCAGGTGCAGTTTTGGTCAGGGTCAGCAAGGCTCGCAGGTGCGGACGAGGTTCCGCAGGTGTGGCCCAGTGACTGCAGGTGCGGCCCCAGTCCATTTAGTGAGTTTTCGCACCTGCTAAGTATTTTCCGCAGGTGCGGTCCAATGAGTTGCAGGTGCGGAATTGCTGGGCTGTTAATATAAAATTCGAGGGATTGAAATTCATATCCTCTAAAACAATTTGGAGCTCGGGATTTGGCGATTTTCAGTGGGTTTTGAGGAGAAGATTCATAGGTAACGATTTCTAATCTTAATTCACTTGTATATCATTAACCCATAGCAATTTCTCCAATCTAATCAATGAATTTGGGTGAAAAATCATGAATATGGGAGGAAAGTCCCCCAAGTAGAAATCTGAGGATTTTAGGAGATTTTGACCTCGGAATTTGATGATTCTTGTTCGAGTGAGTTCGTGAGTGAATGTGTGTTCTACATTTGTAACTTTCCCTCAATTCGGAGATGTGGGCCCGGGGGACTTTTTGGGAAATTTTCCTAAAATTCGCGTATTAGCTTCGATCTAATTAGCTAAATTGATTTCTTAAAGTGATATTTACATTATGAAATTTAATTGAATAGATTTGAGAAAATCGGAGTCGGGCACTCGTGGAAAGAACGTGGTATTGAGTTGAGTAGAGCAGTCGAGGTAAGTGGCTTGCCTAACTATGTGTTTGGGACTTCCCTTAGGTTGCTTTGACACTATTTGTTGTATGGGAGCCGTGTACGTGAGGTGACGAGTACGTACACGGGACATTGTTGCTAAAATTCCATTTTTTCCTATCCATGCCATAAATCATTTTACTCTTATTTCACTGTTTAATATGCTACTTGGGTAGTTTGGATTAGGAATAAGCATGCCTACCTGTTTTACCTAACTTCCTTTTTTTGATACAGTTTGTACCATGTTAAATAGTCTTTATCTTGTTCTTGCCTGTGACTTTTCCTTGAACTGTTTAAATACACCTTATCCCGCATTCATTTGCATTGCATATTTAAATTGGGACTACGGACTTACTCCGGGAGCTTTCCCCCTATACTGCATATTTAAATTGGGACTACGAACGTATTCCAAGAGCTTTCCCCCTGTACTGCATATTTAATTTGGGACTACAGATGTATTTCGGGAGCTTTCCCCCTGTACTGCATCTTTACATTTGGAACTACGAGACGTATCCTGGGAGATTCAACTGTGTGTTTTGTTGTGCTGAGCCAAGGGCTCCCTGTTGCTGTTTTATTTTCTGGTTATTCATTTTTACTGCTTACCTTAGAAATTATATCCTTTTGTACTATTTTTAAATTGTTTTACTTATAAAAATCCAGTAGAGCCTTAACATGACCTCGTCACTAGTTGACCGGGGTTAGACTTGACACTTATTGGGTACCAAATTGTGGTGTACTCATGCCCTTTCCTGCACATATTTTTCGTGTGTAGATCCAGGTACCAGTACGCAGTTCCGTGGCAAGGGGTCGTGTAGCTGCCTAGAGGAGACCGCAAGGTAATTCTGCCGCATCCATAAAATCCTACGAGTCACCTATTATTCTAGTTTAGACAGAGACACCCTATGTATTTTTGTTTCTTCGTTGTATAGAGCTATCTTAGTACGGAGCTTGTGACTGAATGTGACATTCGGGGTTTTGGGAGTTATAATTGTACATGCCGAGCGGCTATGTTATGTCTACTTGTGTTTTTTTCTTTCTGTCTTTATTCTATTATATTTGTTTTTCCGCAAATTTAGGATTACCTAGTTGTAGAGACTAGGTGCCGTCACGATACCTTTCAGAGGGTAAATCGGGTCGTGACAAGTTGGTATCAGAGTGTCTAGGTTCATAGGAGTCACAAGTCACAAGCAGGTTTATTAGATTCTCACGGATCGGTGCAGAGACGTCTGTATTTATTTTCGAGAGGCTATGTAACTGTTAAGAACAATCACATTCTTTGGAATTCCTTGTCGTGCTAGTTACTATCATCAAAATTCTAAAACTCTATTCTACTCTTGCTCACAGTTGGTAAGGACTCGTACCGGACGTACCGACGATCAGGCACCTGAGCCCCCAAAGGCAGGGGCAGGGGTAGAGGATGAGCACGCGGTGCAGCCCGAGCACCGGCGAGAGAAGCGACAGAGGAGCCCCTAGTAGCTACACTTGGAGAGGCATTGGAGGTCCCTACTATTACTCCAGCCCTCTAGGAGACTTTGGCTAAGTTCATGAGCGCCTTCAGCACTCTGTCTCAGGCGGGACTGCTCCCGATAGCTCCAGCCACATCTCAGGCCGGGAAAGGGGCATAAACTCTCGCAACCCGTACTCCTGAGAAGAGGGTCCATATTGGGCAGGTCCCAGAGTATATTCCTATGCCCCCTGTGGCTCCGGCTAAGCATGATGCCAAGGTAGCTGCTTCTGAGGAAGAGCAACTCAGACTTGAGAGGTACACGAAGTACTACCCACCTATTTTCAGTGGACTAGCTTCATATGATGCTCTGGGTTTTCTTGAGAAGTGTCATCGCATTCTCCACACTATGGGTATTGTGTAGACGAGTGGGGTTTCTTTCACCGCTTTCCAACTGAGGGGGGCGGCTTATCAGTGGTGGCGTGCCTATGAGCTGAGTAGTCTGGACGAGGTTGCTTCACTCACTAGGACTCAGTTTTCAGAGATGTTTTTGCTTGAGTTTGTTCCTCAGCGCCTTAGGGATGCTTGGCGTGCAGATTTTGAGCATTTACGACAGGGTACTATGACTGTGTCGGAGTATGCAGTCCGTTTTAGTGACTTGGCTCGTCATGCACCGGCCTTGGTTTCCACGATCAGGGAGAGGGTTCGACGCTTCATTGAGGGACTCCACCCTGGTATTCGGACTAGTATGGCCAGAGAGTTGGAGGCAGATATCACTTACCAGCAGGCAGTGAGTATTGCCCAGAGGATTGAGAGCATGTTGGCTCGGGACAGGCAGGAGAGAGAGGCCAAGAGGTCTTGAGAGACTGGCCAGTACTCGGAAACTTGTGCACCAGCAACACGTTATGGTCGAGTTTTTGTTAGTCGCCCTGTTCATTCAGCTCTTCCAGCTTCTCCTATACCTCAGGAGCCTTGTTATGCACCACCGGTATCTAGTGTGCCTCCTGCTCGAGGTGCTATCACTGGCCAGTTCAGTAGGCCAGTTCAGAGTCAGCATCAGCCGCCACGTCCTCTGAGGGGTTGCTTTGGGTGTGGTGACCCTCACCACGTGATCAGAGATTTCCCCAGGGCTAGGAGGGGCACATCATCTCAGACTTATCAGGCCCCACGTGCTCCACCGGGTCCTATAGCTATCCTTCCAGCCCCAGCTGCTACCCTACCTTCTCAGACAGCTCGAGGTGGAGGTCGGGGAGATCTAGGTCGCCCTAGAGGGGGAGGCCAGGCCAGGTACTATGCTCTTCCAGCCTGTTCTAAGGCCGTCGCTTCAGATTCTGTCATCATAGGTATTGTCCCTGTTTTTCATAGGGATGCATCAATATTATTTGATCCAGCCTCTAAGTATTCATATGTATCTTCTTATTTTGCCTCACATATGGGGATATATCGGGATTCTTTGAGCTCCCATGTTTATGTTTCTACTCCCGTGGGAGATTCTCTTGTTGTGGACTGCGTATATCAGTCGTGTTTGATTGTTATCAGTGGTTTTGAGACCAGGGCTGATTTGTTATTACTCAGTATGGTAGATTTCAATATTATCTTGAGCATGGACTGGTTGTTTCCCTATTATGTTATTCTTGATTGTCACGCCAAAACTGTGACGCTGGCTATGCCGGGTTTACCGAGATTAGAGTGGAGAGGTACCTTAGAGTATACTCCCTGCAGAGTCATTTCTTTCCTTAAGGCTCAGCGGATGGTTGATAAGGGGTGTGATGCATACTTGGCCTATGTGAGAGATGTTAGTGTTGATACCCCTATAGTTGAGTCAGTTCCAGTTATGAGGGACTTTCCTGATGTTCCCAACTGATCTTCCGGGTATGCCGCCTGAAAGAGATATTGATTTTGACATTGATTTGTTGCCGGGCACTCAGCCCATTTCCATTCCTCCCTATCACATGGCTCCTCCTGAGTTGAAGGAGCAGTTGTAGGAGTTGCTTGATAAGGGTTTCATCAGACCCAGTGTATCACCTTGGGGTGCTTCAGTATTATTTGTGAATATAAAAGATGGTTCTATGCGTATGTGTATTGATTATCGGCAGCTGAACAAGGTTATTGTGAAGAACAGGAACCCTTTGCCTCACATTGATGATTTGTTTGACCAGTTACAGGGTGTCAGGGTATATTCCAAGATTGACTTGCGTTCTAGCTATCATCAGTTGAAGATTCGGGAGGCGGATATCCCGAAGACTGCCTTCAGGACCAGATATGGTCACTATGAGTTTCTTGTCATGTCATTTGGGCTGACCAATTCCCCAGCAGCCTTTATACATTTGATGCACAATGTGTTTCAGCTTTATCTTGATTCCTTCGTCATTGTGTTCATTGATGACATCTTGGTATATTCTCGGTCCTAGGAGGATCATGAGCAACACTGGAGGACCGTGCTTCAGACTTTGAGGGAGAAGAAATTGTATGCAAAATTTTCTAATTGTGAATTTTGGATTGATTCCGTGGCATTCTTAGGCCATGTGGTGTCTGGTGATTGGATCAAGGTAGATCCGAAGAAGGTAGAGGTAGTGTAGAGTTGTCCTAGATCGTCATCAACTACTGAGATCCACAGTTTTCTCGGTTTGGCAGGGTACTATCACCGTTTTGTGGAGGGATTTTCATCAATTGCAGCACCTATGAACAGACTGACTCAGAAGGGTGCTCCATTCAGGTGGACTGATGAGTGTGAGAAGAGCTTTCAGAAGCTCAAGACAGCCCTGACTACAACTCCAGTGTTGGTACTTCCTACGGGTTCAGGGTCCTATACAGTCTATTATGATGCTTCGAGGATTGGCCTTGGGGCGGTGTTGATGCAGGACGGTAGGGTGATTGCCTACGCGTCCAGATAGTTGAAGGTGCATGAGAAGAACTATCCAGTTCATGATCTCGAGTTGGCAGTGATTGTTCACGCCCTGAAGATATGGCGTCATTATTTATACGGAGTTCCCTATGAGATTTTCACGGATCACCGGAGTTTGCAGCACTTGTTCAAGCAGAAGGACCTCAATTTGTGCCAGCGGAGATGGTTGGAATTACTCAAAGACTATGACATCACCATATTATACCACCCGGGGAAGGCCAATGTGGTGGCCGACACCTTGAGTCGCCGGGCGGAGAGTTTGTGGAGTTTAGCATATCTTCCTGCAGTTGAGAGGTCCTTAGCCTTGGATGTTCAATCCTTAGCTGGTCAGTTCGTGAGATTGAATCTTTCAGAGCTTTGCTAGGTATTAGCTTGTGTGGTTGCTCGATCGTCTCTTTATGACTGCATTCGAGAGCGCCAATATGATGATCCCCACCTTCTGGTTCTTCAGGACAAGGTTCGGCGAGGTGATGCCAGGGATGTGACTATAGGAGATGACGGTGTGATGAGGATGCAAGGTCGGATCTGTGTGTCAAATGTGGATGGGCTTCGGGAGTTGATTCTTGAAGAGGCCCATAGCTCGCGATATTCCATTCATCCGGGTACCACGAAGATGTACCAGGATCTGAGACAACACTATTGGTGGAGAAGGATGAAAAAGGATATAGTGGAGTTTGTGGCCAAGTGTCTCAACTGTCAGCAAGTCAAATATGAGCATCAGAGACCAGGAGGGTTACTTCAGCAGATTGAGCTTCCAGAGTAGAAGTGGGAGCGGATCACCATGGACTTTGTTGTTGAACTTCCTCGGTCTTTGAGAAAGTTCAATGCTATTTGGGTGATTGTGGATCGGCTGACCAAGTCAGCCCATTTCATTCCAGTGATGACTACGTATTCCTTCGAGAGGTTGGCTGAGATTTATATCAGGGAGATTGTTCGCCTCCACGGTATTCCAGTATCTATCATTTCAGACAGAGGTACACAATTCACTTCACGGTTTTGGAGAGCCGTTCAGCAGGAGCTAGGAACCAGGGTAGAGTTGAGTACAACCTTTCACTCTCAGACGGACAGGTAGTCCGAGCGCACGATTCAGATTCTTGAGGATATGCTCCATGCCTGTGTGATGGATTTTGGAGCGTCATGGGACTGGTACTTTCCACTTGCAGAGTTTGCTTATAATAACAACTACCAGTCCATCATTCAGATGGCGCCGTATGAGACTCTGTATGGTAGACGGTGTAGGTCTTCAGTGGGATGGCTTGAGCTAGGCGAGGCCTGATAGTTGGTTACAGATTGGTCCAGGATGCACTGGACAAGGTGAAGGTGATTCAGGAGAGATTTCGCCCAGCTCACTCCAGGCAGAAGAGTTATGCAGACCGGAAGGTTCATAATTTGGTATTTATGGCTGGTGATCGGGTTTTGCTTCGAGTATCGCCTATGAAGGGCGTCATGAGGCTTGGGAAGAAGGGTAAGCTAAGTCCTAGATTTATTGGCCCTTTTGAGGTTTTGCGGTGTGTTGGGGAGGTTGCTTATGAGCTAGCCTTGCCTCCCAACCTACCAGGAGTTCATCCGGTATTCCACGTCTCTATGCTCCGGAAGTATCACGCTGACCCGACCCATGTTTTGGATTTAAGCTCAGTCCAGTTGGACAAGGAATTATCATATGTTGAGGAGCCAGTAGCTATATTGGACAGGCATGTCAGAAAGCTCAAGTCGAAGAATATTGCCTCAGCCAAGGTTCAGTGGAGGGGTCAGCCAGTCGAGGAGGCAACTTGGGAGACCGAGCAGGATATGTGCAGTCAGTGCCCTCATCTTTTCATAGCTTCAAGTATGTCTCTATACTCGTTCGAGGACGAACAATCTTCTTAAGAGGGGGAGAATGTACTGACCCGGTCGGTCGTTTTGAGAGTTAGTGCCCCGATCCCCTAATAACTGCTTTCCCCATGTTTATTTCTGCTTTTGGGACTTGTCAGAACGTTTAGTTGTGAATTTCGGAGAGTTTTGGGACACATAGTACCTATATTGAGTTTGAGCTTTAGAAATCAAACCGTAGCTAGAACTGTATGAAGACGGATGTGGAATGGAAATCCGTCAACTCCGTTAGCTCCGTTGGGTGATTCAGAGTTGGGAGCGTGTCCGGAATGTGTTTTCGAGGTCTGTAGTAGATTTAGGCTTGAATTGGCGAAAGTTAGAATCTCGGCGATTTCGGCCGATAGGTGAAATTTTGATATCGGGTTCAGAATGGAATTTTGAGAGTGGTTGTAGGTCCGTAGTGTCATTTATGACCTATGTGTAAAATTGGAGGTCAGTCGGATTAGTTTTGACGTGTTTCGGCATCAGATGTGGATTTTGGAAATTTCATAAGTCCTTAGGCTTGACTCCATGCATAAATTGTGATTTCAGTGTTATGTGACATGTTTTGAAGGTGCGACTAAGTTTGGATGAGGTATTAGGACTGGTTGGTAGTTTTGGTTGAGGTCCCGGGGGCCTCAGGGATGATTCGGATGCCAACGGGAAGTTTTTGGACTTAAAAACAAGCTGAAGCACTGGTGGTTTTGGTGTTTCGCACCTGCGGAAGAGGAGCCGCATGTGCGGAGGAGGGCATCACAGGTGCGGTTTTGATCAGGGGCAGCCATGATCGTAGGTGCGGACGGTGTTCTGCAGGTGCGGCCCCAGTCCATTTAGTGAGTTTTCGCACCTGCGAAGTATTTTACGCAGGTGCGGTCCAATGAGTCACAAGTGAGGAATTGCTGGGCTGTTAATACAAAATTTGAGGGATTGAAATTCATATCTTCTAAAACAATTTGGAGCTCGGGATTTGGGGATTTTCAGTGGGTTTTGAGGAGAAGTTTCATAGGTAGCGATTTCTAATCTTAATTCACTTGTATATCATTAACCCATAGAAATTTCTCCAATCTAATCAATGAATTTGGGTGAAAAATCATGAATATGGGAGAAAAGTCTCCCAAGTAGAAATCTGAGGATTATAAGAGATTTTGACTTCGGATTTTGATGATTCTTGTTCGAGTTAGTTCGTGAGTGAATGGGTGTTCTAAATTTGCAACTTTCCCTCAATTCCGAGACGTGAACCCGGGGGACTTTTTGGGCAAATTTCCTAAACTTTGTGTATTAGCTTCGATCTAATTAACTAAATTGATTTCTTAAAGTTATATTTACATTATTTAATTGAATTGAATAGATTTGGGGAAATCGGAGTCGGGCACTCGTGGAAAGAACGCGGTCTTGAGTTGAGTAGCGCAGTCGAGGTAAGTGGCTTGCCTAACTATGTGGTTGGGACTTCCCTTAGGTTTCTTTGACACTATTTGTTGTATGGGAGCCGTGTACGTGAGGTGACGAGTACGTACATGGGCCATTGTTGCTAAACTTCCATTTTATCCCATCCATGCCATAAATCATTTTACTCTTATTTCACTATTTAATATACTACTTGGGTAGTTTGGATTAGGAAGATGCATGCCTACCTGTTTTACCCAAATTCCTTATTTGATACAATGTGAACCATGTTAAATAGTATTTATCTTGTTCGTGCACGTGTATTCTCCCTGAACTGTTTAAATACACCTTATCCGACATTCATTCACATTGCATATTTAAATTGGGACTACGGACGTATTCCAGGAGTTTCCCCCCGGTACTGCGTATTTAAATTGGGACTACAGACGTATTCCCGGAGCTTTACCCCTGTACTGCATATTTAAATTGGGACTACAGACATATTCCGGGAGCTTTCCCCCTGTACTGCATCTTTACATTTGGAACTACGGGACGTATCCCGGGAGATTCCACTGTGTGTTACGTTGTGCTGAGCCAAGGGCTCCCTGTTGTTGTTTATTTTCTGGTTATTCATTTTTACTGCTTACCTTAGAAATTTTATCCTTCTGTACTATTTTTAAATTGTTTTACTTGAAAAAATCCAGTAGAGCATTAACCTGACCTCGTCACTACTTGACTGGGGTTAGGCTTGGCACTTACTGGGTACCAAATTGTGGTGTACTCATGCCCTTTCCTGCACATATTTTTCGTGTGCAGATCCAGGTTCCAGTACGCAATTCCGTGGCCAGGGGTCGTGTAACTTCCTAGAGGAGACCGCAAGGTAATTCTGCCGCGTCCGTAGAATGCTACGAGTCACCTTCTATTCTAGTTTAGACAGAGACACCCTATGTATTTTTGTTTCTTTGTTATATAGAGCTATCTTAGTATAGGGCTTGTGACTGAATGTGACATTCCGGGTTTTGCGAGTTATAATTGTACATGCCGAGCGGCTATGTTATGTCTACTTGTGTTTTTTTTCTTTCTGCCTTTATTCTCTTATATTTGTTCTTTCGCAAATTTAGGCTTACCTAGTCGTAGAGACTAGGTGCCGTCACGATACCTTTCGTAGGGTAATCGGGTCGTGACATTTTCATACCTAACACTCGCATATACGCTCTTCACCTCGTATATACGTCATTTTACATGCATTACAATTAGACAATAAAGGTCCAACCTTAAGGGTTATTCCCTCACACAGGCTAGGCAAGATACTTACCTCAAGTGAGCCAAATCAACCCTCCAAAATTGCCTTTCTTTAAGAAATCACCTCCAACCGACTCGAATCTAGCCAAAAAACTCTATAATGTCAAACAAATCCATAGGAAATATCTTCAATTAATAAAGCTTCGATCTTTAATCAAATCCCCAGAAGTCAACCCAGGCCCACACGATCAAAACCTAAGTGAAGGGGTAGATATCGACTACCTATAATCCCATGAGTCCAAATATATGATTAACTTCCAGAACCGCGTCCAAATTAACTCCCATATCCCCAAATTTTACTCTCTTAAGTTGTAGACATAAATCTCAAATTTTCATTTAAAATTCCAAGTTTTAGGTGTAGAAATCCACGGGGATTCAAGATATAAAGCTAAATCTACGTGAAAATTTCTTACCTCTAAAGTAGTACTAAAATTGCTCTCCAAAACTCCACCTCTCTAAGTTCAGTGTTCAAAATATCAGGGAATGGGTAAAATCCTCAAAGTATAACACTTATGAGTCTGCCCAGCAACATCCTTCATGAATGCAGCCACTATTTCGCGTTTGAGAAGCACAAAAAAGAAACAACCTCAAATAACACTTCGGGACACGTCTCCACCCCCGCGAACGTGATTCAAAATCTCCCAAGGCTTACACAAATGTGATTTCTCTTCTGCGAATGCGAAGGCCAAGCTCTAGCCAATCCCCTAGTTGCCTCACCTCTAAGCAAACATGACCCTCCTGTCATGAATGGGAAGACCACTTCATGACGTAAAAATCCACTTCTAAAAAGTAAATAGACACGGTCGCATGCAATATAATTACGGAAATATGAGTCGGGATCGAATCTCACAGAGATCAATATATAGGTGATTAGGCGTGTAAGAGAATTATCACTTATTATGCTAAGCCAAACACTTAGAATGATTTTTGTGAAAATATTATAGTTAATTGCGAAAATGTAAACTAACCAAGAAAGGAAGTAAAATGATAAATGGCTACAAGCATGGATGCATATGGAATTACACTCAAGTAACGATCCAATGCATTTCACGATTTTACAAATATGAGCGATTTTATGTTAATTAGCCTCGGGTAATAATTCTATATTAGCTTCTTCCGAAGACTAACAAGAATTTCTAATTGAATTATCCCTAAAACAATTAAGAGATTAAGCACACCCAAATATGACTACAAGTAATTCAATCTTATCCCTAGGTAGAATCTATAAAGTGAGGATTAAAGCCTCAAGTTCTTGTTAATTAATCTTTTTCAACCCCAAATTATCTTTCCCAAAATTAATTCGAAGTTAATGGGCGAGTCCTAGGGTTAGCTAATCCCTTTGGAAACATTAAAGAACAATAATAATTAAAGAAACAATAACTCACTTCATAATAAATAAAAATCGTTCAATACATAAGCACAACAAGATATTTAATCCACACTTTAAATATGAATATTTCCATAAAACAAGATTCAAGTGTTGGAAAAATACTACACTTAGATATACAATACAAATCAAGATGAACATAAATGGGTAAGAAATTCTCAACCAAAAGCTTCAAATCTTCAAGACCCAAGTGTGTGTGCAAGAACCCTAGCTCCAAAACTTGTGTTCTCTCTCAAGATATGTTCAAAGCTGCCAAAGATGTCTACAGTTATTTGCAAATGAGATAGGTTGTGTACTAAAGGGTTTGGGGCCAAAATATGGAAAATTATAGAAGTACCCAGAACTGAGTGCGATCTTCGCATTTGCGAATGTCACGACCCAACCTATGGGCCGCGACGGGCACCTGGTACCTTACTCAATCGAGTACCAACATAACATATCTTTCTTATCATACTATCATGGGTAAATGGGCCAAAAGGGTCGTCATGAGATAACAAGAATAAAATATAAGTGCATACTGGACATAGGATGACCCAACAGTATATAGAAATTAATACATGTGACATACGGGCCTATAAGGCTGACATGATCATTTGTAAACTCAAAACATAGGCCGACAAGGCCATATAAATATCCCTATACCTGACATCTATATACAAGCCTCTAAGAGTACATAAACATCATAAAGTTCGGGACAGGGCCCCGATATACCACTCAATGCACGTCTAAATCATACTGACCCAATGAGCCACTCCGGAACAATGGAATGCACCAATATCTTCTGCTGAGCCGATAGCCTACTTGGAGGACTCTCAACCTGTCTATGGGACCTGCGGGCATGAAACGCAGCGTCCCCAAGAAAAAGGGACGTCAGTACGAATAAAGTACTGAGTA
>ML297016.1:0-105669 GCA_005239495.1 Nicotiana undulata | reverse complement strand
CTTTTTTTTTTGGTAATTTTAAATTTTTGCACCACCCCTCCCCCACCTCCCACCCCGCACAAAAAAATGACTTTTCTTTTTGTAATTATAAATTTTCGTCTTTTTCGTTTAGGGGGGAATATTTTTTTATTATATATTTTCTATTTTAGTTTTTTTTTTTTATCTTTCGTTTACAGGTTCGAAATTTTACAAGTCCCAAAGTTACGAGTTTGGAGGTTTATGTGTTTGGAAGTTTACGTGTTCAAAAGTTCGCGATTTCAAAAGTTTAGCAGTTCAAAAATTTATGAAATTTGTGGGTATTTCGGGATATGCATGCACACACGTTTCACAAAATATAAAATTTATTTCAAAATATTTTATTTTTTAATTTTTTTATGAAACCGACTAACTTCGATTATTTTTTTTGGCGCAAAAATGCGGAAAACTGTTTTAGTGTCCCGCAAAATTTATTTTTTTAGAAACCGACCGAAATAAGTCGATATCCATATAAACAGTGAAATGGAATGGAAATAATGAAGATGAAATACGGGGGAGGGAAGTTGGGGGATTAAAAATGGGGCTAACAATTATTTTATTACTATTAGAGAAGGAATTTTGTCAAAACCAATCTGCCTCACGCGCCTACCAGGTGAGCTAATTCATACTATGTGACTAGTCAACTTTCGTGTTAAAATAAAACATAAAAAATACAGTTGAAGGGCTAAAATGGAACAAGAATGAGATAGAGTGCCAAAATAAAAAATAAAGCCAAGTTCAATGAGCTGTATATGTATTTGACCTTTTTAGTCATATGACCCTACCTCTTTTTTTTATACATGGGAGATTTATTTTTACACGTAAGGGATCTGTCGTCACATAAGAGATCTAAAAAGTTCATTTTCTTAAATTTAAAATTGTAAAGGGGCATGATGTACAAATAACACCTAAAATATGGGCAAACAATAATGGAATTTTTCATAACTACAAGCTCTAAGAGATAAGATTAAGAATGAAGTTATCCGGGACCGAATGGGAGCAGCCTCCGTAGAGGAAAAGATGCCGGAGTCGAGGCTGAGATGGTTCAGACATGTTAAGATAAGAAGCATTGATGCTCCTGTAGGAGGTCTGAGAGGTTGGCCATAGACAGTTTGAGAAGAGGTCGGGGTAGGCCTAAGACGTACTGGGAAGTGGTGATTAGGCAGGACATGGCGATGCTTCAGCTCACTGAGGAGATGACCCTTGATAGGAGGGTGTGGAGGTCGAGGATTAATGTAGAAGGTTAGTAGGTATTTTATAATTGTTCACCGATAGTCTTAGTAGCATGCATGTTCCTTCATATTCTTACATTTTTATTACGTTATGTGGTTTTGTTCGCCTTAGGTATTGTATTCCATGTTGCTATTATGTGGTACTACTTATCCTTTATCTCTCCAATTGCTTTTCTCTTCTATCTTCCTTCCTTCCTTGCTTTCCTCTTCTTGTTATTTTCTTTCCTGAGCTAAGGGTCTATTGGAAACAACATCTCTACCTGCATTAGGTAGGGGTAAGGTCTGCGTACAGACTATCCTTCCCAGACCCCACCTGTTGGGATCAAACTGAATTTGTTATTGTTTTTATTGTACAAGATCTAAGAGATCAATTAACATCAATTACAATCAATTTCATTATTATATTTATTACAAAAAATACGAAAAAGGAACTTTCTCTGTGCATGCGAAAATCAAGGAGTTGACATCAAATTAGAATCCCTAAACTTAAACTTATCAATTTATTATATCTTTTCTAGATACAATAATAAACTTCCTTACAATATAGAATTGAAGCTACCAAAAATATCTCACCTTCAGATCTAAAAGGCATAGTCAGTTGTTTCGATAATACGAAGAATCTTTTACTAAAAATATAGAAAAAGTATTGCTTTATTAAAAACTTTCTTCTTCATTCTACTTTTTTCGATGAAATTAAAGTTGATATTATAAGACCACCAATAAAATCTTGTTACAATCCATATTCACGTACTTTGGTTCCTTCATTAAGTTAGTCGACGTAAATCTAAGAAGAGATTATATTTGAAATGATAAGAAGTTAATCTTATTGATCTTAAATGGTATAAGAGTGTATAAGGGTGATTAACAAGTATTAGAAGTTAAACGAATCAAGGATATTGTAACTCGTATTCTTGGGTAAACCTAGGGGTGCTTAATATTCTCAAGTGGTCGTATTATAAGGTATTTGAATCATATAATATCCGTATCATAGTTTTGAAGTCAGACGAGTTATGAAACAAAAGTCGACAAGAGTTGTCGCAACTTAGGTTCATAGTTTTACTTAAACTTTAGGTCAAATGTTACTAAGCTTTTCTCCCAATCTTCTTTGAATTTAGGGGTGATCTACCCACCAAATTGAAGATATATGAGTCTAGTTTCCAACGCATCTAACTGTTCATCGATGCGATATCATATTATATAGATATTAACATTTTTGCGAGACTGCGCTAAGCACCTCTCTATGGGTCCCACATAGTCGGTTTAAGATATATATATATATATAATATGCCTAGAATCCGTTTTAAGTCATTAATTTTCAGTATATTTAGACCTTAGAACCCTAGAAACACCCTCTTAAGGTTCTCTCAAGATTCAAGACCCAAACAAAGGGCAAACAACACAAATCAAGTGTCGCGAATCCCGTGGAGCTAGTAAGTTTCTTGTTCTTCTTGTTGTTGCTCATTTTGGTGTTTTTAAATATCTTTCGGGAGGTTTGTTTAAGGGGTTTATGTTCTGTAAATACTCCCTCAAGTTTTTAATATCAACCCTAAGTGATTACAAGCCTTCTAAAGTGATTGTAGTACCGAAAACCCCTAATTGATTGTTAGTTTCACTTCCTTGTTGTTGTGGAAGCATTGGAGGGATATTTCGTGGACAATTACGGTAAAGTTGGAGTTGTTGTTTCTGTTTAAAGATGAGAAACCTCTTACTCTACATGTATTTAAGATTATCCAAGTTACGGCTAAGTCATTGAAGCTAGAACTTGTGAAATATATATCGAAAGGTTTGATAGTAATGTTGTTGGTTGGTGGACTATTTTAGGAGGCTCGATATGATTATTATTGATGTTGTTTTGGTGGTTTGGTGATTGTTTTGACTTGTGTGAAGTTATATATATAGGGTAGGTGTTGTCTGTTTCATCGTAAAATAGGTTGTGGTCGATACATAATAGTTATGACACTTAAATGATAATGATAGTGTCAATACTCTTATTGTACACTAAGGAGTCGTGACATTTGCATAGCTTGAGGTTGGGGCAGTATATACAAGGTATGTGAGGCTATCCTTTTCCTTCCTTTGCACGACTTCGATTGTACATAATGCAATGAACGAGCTTCCAAAGATACTCTACTCTTAGAAGCTAGCAGTGTTTACATTGTTTCTCTTATGGAACAATTGATGTTGAGGTTGGTTCTCTTATTATTATGTTATCAATGTTGTTGGTACTTCCTGATTCTTATAAGATTCTTGATGAAGAGTTAGTCCTAATAATGTGTATGGAGAATATCGACCTTACGTCACTCCGAAAGGTTAAGAATATGATTCCAATAAGTCTGGCATGCATTGTATATATACGTATATATTTTACTCTACCGAGTTGCGCTATAGTTGGTCGGGTACAACACCTATTGTGACACAACTAATCAGTTGGGTTTTACCGAGCTCCACGTGGTCGGGTATGTTTTACCGGGCCTATTACGACTATGTATGATATAATAATGATGATGCCGACAGAGGTGTATGTTTTACAGGTTTATGTGTATATACGTATGTATCACGCATTTCATGTCAGTAGCCCTTAGAGGTACCCAGATGTTATAGGTTGTATATTCTCTATCCATGTTACATTACTGTTCTTACTTATGCTTTCCTGCCTTACATACTCAGTACTTTATTCGTACTGACGTACTTTTTATTTGTGGATGATGCATGTCATGCTGCATGTCCTGATAGACAGGTAAACACAACTGCTCACCATAGTTGGCTTTCCAGTTCAGCGGTTATTGGCTAGATCCCTTCTCCGGACTTGCCGTGGTCTTGGTATGCATTTTTGTTATAGATATTATGGGTATGTCGGGGCCCTGTTCTGTCTATGTTGCATTACTTATGATCCTTTAGAGGCTCATAGGCAAGTGTTTACTCATGTATAGTTTGGTATGCCTTGTTGGCTAATTTTTGTTGTATAAACTTTCATGGCAGCGTTGTAGCTCGTACGTTATATGTAGTTTCTTAGCAATTTTATCATCCCATATAATGTATGTTCATGACATTATCTTTCATTTTTTATTGTTCATGATCCATATCTATCATTTATATTGATCATTTCAGCCCTTAAAGATAATAAAGAAGGTTAGATAAAATGTACGTTGGTGCTCGGCAAGTATCGCCCGGGTGCTAGTCATGATCCTCTAGTTTGTGTCGTGAAAAACTTGGTATCAAAGCAGGTCTCTCCTAGGGGTTGTCTATGAGCCGTGTGTAGTAGATTCTTGATTATGGATGTGTAGCGCGCCACATTTATAATCAGTAGACTACATGACATCTAGGGTTGTTTCCTTCTTCCTGAATCTAGATCGTGCGTAGAGTTGAGTCTTTAGTGTTCATATCTAATATTAACCTTGTTTTTTTCAGCGATGCCTTCGACCAGGAAGAAGATTAGTAGACGACTTGATATAGCTGCGGGAGAGGGTACCATTCAGGTGCCTCAAGCCAGAGCAGGCCAAAGTGAGGCTCAGAGTGAGATGTCGTCTCATACCTCATCATACTCCATCTTATCCAGAGGATATTAGGAGGAACCCAGCGCCACCAATTCCTCTGTTTGGACCTACAGACCAGGATATGCGAAGTGCGGTGCAGTTGTTGACTAGCTTGGTAGCTGCTCAGGCTCAGAGGCAAAATATCGGTGATGTTGATAAACCGGATAGTACGAGAGTTCGTGATTTTATTAATCTAGACCCTCCAGTGTTTACCGGATAAGACTCCAAGGAGGACCCACTGACTTTTATTGAACAAGTTCATCGTACACTGCGGGTTATGCATGCTACAATACAAAGGCAGTAGAGTTGGCTTCTTATCGATTACCAGATTTATCGGTTTTCTGGTATGATATTTGGGAGAGATCCAGGGGTCTGAACGCCCCTCCAGCTGTGTGGAATGAATTTTTTGAGGCCCTTCTTCGTCACTATTTTCCAGTTAAGATACGATGAGCTAGACCTGATAAGTTCTTGAACCTTAGACAAGGTAATATGAGTGTGCGAGAGTATAGCATGCAGTTTGATTGTGTAGCAAGATATGCTCTTCATATGGTGGCTTGGATGAGTGATAGGGTGCATATGTTCGTGAACAGGTTGGGACCACATCTGATAAATGAGTGCACGACAGCCTCCTTGGTGTAGGGCATGGATATTTCCCGTATTCGGGCTTATGCCCAGGCCCTAGAAGATCGTAAGTGCCAGCAAAGGGAAGATAGGAAGCATGATAGGGGCCATCATTAGAGGGCGAGATTTTTAGGGTATTCTCATGACTTCAGAGGTAGTGTTAGGCCCCAGTTTTTGAGGAGTTCGGCACCACCTGTAGCTAGTGCTTCTCCACAGTTTCAGAGGCCTTGGTATGATCGATTTACCAATTCTGGTCCATGTTAGAGTTCGCGGGCATCAGGCTCGCAATATCATAGGGATACTAGTCAGACGAGACTCCCGACACCCCGTTGTGATCAGTTTGGCAAGGCCCACTTTGGACTGTGTCATCGAGGTTCTGATGCGTGTTATTCTTGTGGGCAGCCTGGCCATATGATGCGAGATTGTCCTAACAGAGAAGGTGGTGGTATGGCTCAACCAACTGAATCTGTGTTTGGTTCTTCCTCATCAATTCGACCTCCAGCTCGGGGTTTTCAGCAATCGACAACTCGTGGTAGAGGTAGAGGTGCAGTGCCGAGTTCGAGTGGTACTCAAAACCGAACCTACGCTCTAGTAGGTTGACAGGATATCGAGTCGTCTTAGGATGTTGTTACAGGTATATTGTCTGTGTTTTCTTAGGATGTATATGCGTTGATTGATCCGGGATCTACATTATCATATATTACACCTTTTGTGGCTAATAAGTTTGGCATTGAACCTCAATTGATAAGTAAACCACTTGCGGTATCCACTCCGATAAGAGATTCTGTGATTGCTAGAAGGGTATATAGAGGTTGCACAGTGATGATTTGTAGTCGTCAAACCTTGGCGAATTTATTTGAATTAGAAATGGTTGATTTCGACGTGATAATGGGAATGGACCGGTTAGCCTCATGCTATGCAAATGTTGAAATTCGTACGAAGATAGTTATGTTTCAATTTCATGATGAACCCGTCATTGAATGGAAAGGGAACATTGCTACGTCGAAAGGTAGGTTTATTTCTATCTTAAGGCAAGGAAGATGATCTAAAAAGGTTACGTTTATTATCTCGTTCGTGTTAGGGATGGGGATACGAAGCTGCCTACTCTACAATCAATCCCCGTGGTCAATGAATTTCCAGATGTTTTCCCAGATGAACTCCTAGGCCTTCCTCCTGAAAGGGAGATCGAGTTTAACATTGATGTATTTCCTGACACTTAACCCATATATATTCATCCATACATGATGGCCCCGGTAGAGTTGCAAGAGTTGAAGGCGCAATTGAAGGACTTGTTGGATAAGGGCTTTATTAGGCCTAGCACTTTACCTTGGGGTGCGCCAGTCCTGTTCGTGCGGAATAAAGACGGGTCGTTATGGATGTGTATCGATTATCGACAGTTGAATAAGTTTACTATAAAGAACAAGTATCCACTTCCAAGGATTGACGACCTATTTGACCAACTCCGGGGTGCCAAGTATTTCTCCAAGATTGACTTGCGTTCAGGGTATCACCAGATGAGGGTTAAGAAGAAGGATATTCCAAAGACGCCCTTCCGGACAAGATATGGACACTTTGAGTTCTTGGTGATGTCGTTCGGGCTAACAAATGCCTCAGCAGCTTTTATGGATCTCATGAATACTGTATTCAGGCTTTATCTTGATGTGTTCATGATCGTATTCATTGATGACATTTTGGTGGATTCTCGTTCCTAGGCGGAACATGCGGGCCACTTGCGGATAGTATTACAGACGCTTCAGGATCGTAAGTTATATGCTAAGCTCTCCAAATGTGAATTCTGACTGAACTTAGTAGCATTCCTTGGCCATGTGATATCTGACGAGGGTATTAGTGTCGACACTCAAAAGATCGATGCAGTAAGAATTGGCCGAGACCTACAACACCATCAGAAGTCTGCAGCTTCCTAGGGATAGCAGGATATTATAGGCGATTTGTAGAAGGGTTTTCCTCTATATCAGCACCATTGACTAGGTTAACATATAAAGATACTAAGTTCAAGTGGTCTCACGCTTGTGAACGAAGTTTTCAGAAGTTAATGAATCGATTGACATCTGCGCCAGTGCTCACTCTCCCAGAAGGAACAAAAGGTTATGTGGTATATTGTGATGCCTATAGGTTTGGGGTGTGTATTGATGCAACATGGGAAGGTGATTGCTTATGCATCAAGACAATTGAAGAAGCATGAAAAGAATTACCCGACCCATGATTGGTAATATATGTTATGAAGATATGGCGGCATTACTTATACGACGTCCAAATTGACATATACACAGATCACAAGAGTTTACAATACATCTTCAAGCAGAAGGAGTTGAATTTGAGGCAGCGTAGGTGGCTTGAACTACTGAAAGATTACGATGTCGAGATATTGTACCATCCCGGTAAAGCCAATGTTGTGGCAGACACTCTCAGTCGTAAGTCAATGTGAAGCTTCGTACACATTGTGGCAGGTAGAAAAGGGTTAAATAAAGAGCTTCATCAGCTAGCCAATATGAGAATTAGATTGTTAGACTCTGATGATGGAGGGGTTACTATACAAAATACATCAGAATCATCTTTGGTAGCCGAGGTAAAAGCACAGTCATATGAAGATCCAACCTTAGTACGATTGAGAGACAACATTCAACAGTGTAAAATTACGGCTTTTGAGATCGGAGCAGACGAGGCACTAAGATACCAGGGCCGGTTATGTGTGCCTGATGTGGGAGGGTTGAGAGAGAATATTATTATTGAGATTCATCAATCTCGATATTCCGTCCATCCCGGCTCGGCAATAAGGAGTCTATTGCAAAATTTGTATCCCAATGTCCTAATTGTCAAAAAGTAAAAATCGAACATCAGAACCCTAGTGGATTGCTTCAGAATATAGAGATTCCGACCTGGAAATGGGAGGTGATTAATATGGACTTCATTATTGGATTACCTCGCTTTTTTCATATGTTTGACTCCATATGGGTGATAGTTGACCGACTTACAAAATGTGCCCATTTTCTGCCAGTTAAGACAACGTACACAGTTGAAGATTATGAGAATTTGTATATCAAGGAGATTGTTAGGCTTCATGGTGTGCCGATGTCTATTATATCAGACCGAGGAGCGCAATTTGCGGCTAATGTTTGGAGGTTTTTTCAGAAGGGTTTAGGCACACAAGTTAATCTTAGCACTGCATTCCATCCACAGACTGACGGACAGGCTGAACGTACCATTAGACACTTGAAGATATGTCTACGAGCATGTGTTCTTTATTTCAAGGGGAATTGGGTGACTATCTTCCACTCATAGAATTTGCCTACAATAATAGCTACCATTCCAGTATTCAAATGTCCCCGTACGAGGCACTATACGGGAGGAGATGTAGATCACCACTTGGATGGTTTGAAGTCACTGAAACAGAACTATATGGTCCAGATTTGATTCACCAAGCCATTGAGAAGGTGAAACTGATACAAGAGCGGCTGAGGATGGCACAAAGAAGACAAAAGTCTTATTCTGATGTCTGATGTCGTGATCTGGAGTTTGAGGTTAGTGATTGGGTTTTTCTGAGGATCTCGCCGATGAAGGGTGTTATGTGTTTTGGGAATAAGGGAAAGATGAGTGCGTGGTATATCGATCCGTACAAAATTCTTTGACGAATTGGACAGGTTGCTTATGAGTTAGAATTGCCATCCGAATTGGAATTTGTCCACCCGATATTCCATGTATCTATGTTGAGTAAATATATTGGAGACCCTTCTCGGGTCGTCCCTACCAAAGATGTACAATTTACATAGGATCTATCATATGAACAAGTGCCAGTAGCTATATTAGATTGACAAGTACGCAAGCTGAGAACAAAGGATGTAGCTTCCATCAAAGTATTGTGGAGGAACAAGAACAGGGAAGAAATTACATGGGAAGCAGAAGAGCAGATAAAGTCTAATACCCTTACTTGTTCCAAATTAAAGATAACAAGGACGCCGAGGGGACGCAGGACGCATTAGAAGGTGAAACAGCTCTATGAGGTAAGCAATAGCTTGAGAGTACTCTTCCTTAATACACAATGGTGATATGCAGATAATGTACATATCCATAATGCTTTGTGTAGCCTTGCACAACAATCTGTTGGGTTTAACTGCTTGCATGTTTGTCTTGTATCCATTTTATAGGGAAAAACTCAGTCGAAAATTTCCGTTGGAATACACGATGAGTTAGGCTCCCCATAAACCCTTACATTCGAGGACGAATGTTCCTAAGGGGGGAGGGTGTTATAACCCATATTCACGTACGTTGGTTCATGCCATAAGTTAGTCGACGTAAATCTAAGAATAGATTATCTTTGAAATGATAAGAAGTTAATCCTATTGATCTTAAATGATACAAGAGTGTATAAGGGTGATTAACAAGTATTAGAAGTTAAACGAATCGAGGATGTTGTAACACGTATTCTTGGGTAAACCTATGGGTGCTTAATATTCTCAAAAGGTCGTATTTTAAGGTATTTGAATCATATAATATCCGTGAGACGTCCCCTCTAGGGCATGACCACCTAAGGTATTGTTCCACCTTGGCCCAGCGTTCACCCCTCCGTAGCTGCAGCCACTTGGGATCGAACCTGGCACCTAAGGCTTTTTGCTCCCCTGAAGGGCACGCCTCTCACAAATTGAGTTGCAATGTAACGACCCGACCGATCGTTTTGAGAATTTAAGCTTCATTCGGTGGTTTAAGGTCATAAGTAGCCTCTCTTTGTGTATACCGACCTGTGTTCGTGGTTAGATTCAGTTACCGGTTAATCCTGAGTCGAATTGGGAGAAAATTTTCAGTTTTGGAAGCTTAAGTGATGAAAGTTGACCGGAGGTTTGAATTTTGTGTAAACGGCATCGGAATGAGTTTTGGTTAATGTCAACAGTTTCGTATGATGATTTTGGACTTAGGCATGCGCCCAGAATTGGTTTTGGAGGTCCGTAGAGTGATTTGAGGTAATTTAGCGAAAGTTAGAATTTCGGCGTTTCCGGCCGATAGGTGAAATTTTGATATCGAGCTCAGAATGGAATTCCGAGAGTGACTGTTGTTCCGTAGTGTTAATTGTGACTTGTCTGCAAAATTTCATGTCATTCCGGGTTGAATTGATAGGTTCCGATGCGAGTCTTGATATTAGAAGTTTTGAAAATTTATAACTTTGGATTTTTGTTTGATCCGTCGTTTTAGTATTATTTTATGTGTTTTGAAACCTCAAGTGAGTCTGTGTTAGGTTATGTGACTTGTGTGTGTGGTTGGACGGGGTCCCGGGGGCCTTAGGCGTGTTTTGAATAGGTGTCGGGTCCATTTTCCTTATTTTTGAACAGCTGAAATTTGCCTTCTGGTTTCCTTCTATGTGATCGCATAGAGTCTCTTTGAGCAGCCCAGATTTTCCTTCCATGCGTTCGCAAATGCACTTCCACGATCGCATACCTCCACAAACCATACACTTCGCGATCGCATCTCGCCCTTCGTGTTCGCACAGTATAATATAGGGCTGGGGCAGTAGACATTGTCTCCTCTTCGATCTCATAGCAGACTTCCGTTCGCGTAGTGTCCTTACCCTCCTTCTCCGCATTCTCATTCTCCTTGTTGCATTCGCGGTGCACCTGGACAGCGACCATAGACCTCTTCTATGCGATCGCATCAACTCATTCGCGATCGCGTAGTATCTTTTTGCCCCCAGAAACTTTTCTTCTCTGCGATCGCAACCTTGTGTCCGTGATCGCGATGTTTTAATACTTGGGCAAAACAATTTTAAACTCAAAAATCGGGGTTACACCATTTTAAACATATTTTGACTTCTAGAACTCGGTTTTGGGCGATTCTTTGAGGGTTTTTCACACAAATCAAATGGTTAAGTGTTCTTCCACTATAATTAATTATATTTCATGAATTAGTTCTTGTTTTTATCATTTAAATTGTGTTTTGGGTTGAGGGAATTGTGGGTTTTGAAAGAAAACTTCTAAAATGTAAAACCATAATTTGAAAGACCAAATGTTATCGGAATTGGATAAATTTAGTATGGGTGAACTCGTATTGGAATGGGTAATCGAAAATTGTAAAATTTGTCGGGTTCCGAGGTGCGGGCCCGAGGGTCGATATTTGGGGTCTATTTTCATAATTTTGTACATATTGGAACTTTATTATTCGGAATCGTCCCTTATACATTTTAGATGTATTTTGAAGTTGTTTTAGTCGATTTTGAGCCGTCCGGAGGCCTTTCCGCCCGAGAAGTCTATTTTTGAGTACCGGGTTGTCGTATTTGAGGTAAGTATCTTGCCTAACCTTGTGTGGGGGAACTACCCCTTAGGATTGAGTCTTCTATGTTTATTGTAGCCCGCGTACGCGAGGTGACGAGTGCGTACTTGGACTTATTTGCAAATAGATTTCCCTTTTAGGATTTTAGGTCCTTATGTTCCCCTCGTATGAATTGGGAATTGTTATATCTGAATCCTTAAATTCTAGTTTCATCTTTTCCTGCTCAAATTAGAAGTTAATTGTTTTGCGTTTCCTTTGCTTCTTATTTTTCTTAATGGACTTAAATGCAGACATTGCCTTTCCTACTGTTATGCTATATCTTCCTTCATACACTGCTTATATGACTAAAACTAGTATGATCTCGCCCTATAATTGTTTAACGGTAATTGGAATATCTATACGTTGGTGTCAAGCATGACCGTGAGTCGTACATGGTGATTTAAATGATTCTCCCTTAAATGCCACTTGGGTTTAGTTGATGACCGTCCATGTTGATGATATTTCTTTGGTGTTGCCTAACTATTGAGCATTCGTTCAAGCTGAGTTTATTCAGTGAAGCTAATTGTCTAAGTGAGATTGGTTATAGCTGATTCCCTTGCCGGGATGATTTGGTTTCTTTGGTTGTGAACTTGAATATATAGAATAGCTGCTATATTTGCCTTGTTTTCCCCTCGTTATGTTGTTCTCTTTGTGCTTGGAATTCCTTTCAGTGGCTACATCTTATGAGTGAGTTTTTGCCATTCTTTTGATTCAAGTCTTTGTATTGATTTGCTCATCGCACCTTGCAGTCGGTCTTTGTTGCCTTTGCGCCTGTTGTGGCAATGTATATTGTTTTTGTCGCATTCTGGTTGTTCTCTTCAGTGTACTGCATTGCATATTTAAATTGGGACTACGGACGAGATTCCGGGAGCTTTCCCCCTGTACTGCATTGCATATTTAAATTGGGACTACGGACGAGATTCCGGGAGCTTTCCCCTTATACTGCATAGCATATTTAAATTGGGACTACGGACGAGATTCCGGGAGCTTTCCCCCTGTACTGCATTGCATATTTAAATTGGGACTACGGACGAGATTCCGGGAGCTTTCCCCATGTACTGAATTGCATATTTAAATTGGGACTACAGACGTATTCCAGGAGCTTTCCCCCTGTACTGCATTGCATGATAAATTCTGAGTTACCGACTGAGTTCCGGTGGTTTTATCATTGAGGAGATTTGGATCGAAAGATATATATATATATATTGAAAAGTATATCCGAAAAGCCATTATCTCCAGGAAAAGTTATGTCTGAAGGACTTCTATTTCGAAAGTGTATTTGAAAAGTATTTGTCTTGCAGAAAAAAGATATTTGAAAGAGCAGTATTTGGGAAAGTATATTTGAACACCACGTATTTTGAAGGGACTAAGTTTTAAAGATTTCTCTTTATCAAAATATATAAATATACATTCATAGAAAGTATGTTTCAGAGAAGAAATTTCTCTATTCTGAAATGATTATATCTTTAAAGCTTTCGAAATAAACTCACGATTTTAAGGTTTTCACTCGAAGGTTTGACCAGCTTTATTGACTTATTGGCTAAGGCCTGATGTGAATAAATTGATGTGGTGTTGAGTTGTTAGTGTTCTATTAGGTTGTGATTCCCGACATTTGTCTTGCATTCTTTCCATTCTCTTTGCTTTCTATTATGTTGTCCGTTGATCGTAATTGCTGAATTTTCTTCCTTATTATTCTATCGTACCGTTAATTATAGAGAAAAATCTTTAGATAGATATTATGTTTCGGTCATTTTTAAATTTATATCTTTTTACTTATTAGACCAGTGGTGTCTTGACTAGTCCTCGTCACTACTTCACCGAGGTTAGTCTTAATACTTACTGGGCACCGCTATGGTGTCCTCATACTAGACTTCTTCGCATTTTTGTGTGTAGATCCAGGTAATTGTTGTTATTAGCGGCGTGGATCGTTGATGAGGAGACTTAAGGTAAACCTGCTGCTGCGTTCGCAGGCTTCGGAGTAACCTTCCTGTTTATGCCAACTGTACTTATTATTTCTAGACAGTTGTATTTAGATTCAGTAGAAATATTTCGTAGAGCTTATGACTTGTATTTACCGGGTTTTGGGAAATTGTAAACTCTGTCAAGATTTCTATATCGAGACTGTTATAATTCCTTTATTATTGTTGTTGTTCAGTGAAAATGTTAGGCTTACCTAGTCCCTAAGACTAGGTGCCATCACGATACCCAGCGGAGAAAATTTTGGGTCGTGACAATCCGTATCATAGTCTTGAAGTCAGATGAGTTAGGAAACAAAAGTCGACAAGAGTTGTCGCAACTTAGGTTCATAGTTTTACTTAAACTTTAGGTCAAATGTTACTAAGATTTTCTCCAAATCGACTTGGAATTACGAGGTGGTCTACCCACCAAATAGAAGATCTATGAGTCTAGTTTCCAATGCATCTAACCGTTCATCAATACGATATCACAGTAGAGAGATATTCATATTTTTGTGAGACTGTGTTAAGCACCTCTCTATGGGTCCCACATAGTCGGTTTAAGAGATATGGATATATATAATATGCCTAGAACTCATTTTAAGTAATGCATTTTCAGTATATTTAGACCTTAGAACCCTAGAAACACCCTCTTAAGGTTCTCTCAAGATTCGAGACCCAAACAAAGGGCAAACAACACAAATCAAGTGTCGGGAATCCCGTGGCGCTAGTAAGTTTCTTGTTCTTCTTGTTGTTGCTCATTTTTGTTCTGTTCAAGCTCGTTTGGGAGGTTGTTTTAAGGGTTTTATGTTCTGTAAATACTCCCTCAAGTTTTTAATATCAACACTAAATGATTTCAAGCCTTCTAAAATGATTCTAGTACCAAAAAACCCTAATTGATTGCTAGTTTCGCTTTGTGGCAGCATTGGAGGGATATTTCGTGGAAAATTAAGGTCAAGTTGGAGTTGTTCTTTCTGTTTAAATGTGAGGAACCTCTTAATCTACATGTATTTAAGATTATCCAAGTTACGGCTAAGTCATGAAGCTAGAACTTGTGAAATATATATATCGAAAGGCTTGATAGTAATGTTGTTGGTTGGTGGACTGTTTTGGGAGGCTCACTATGATTATTTTTTATGTTGTTTGGTGATTGTTTTGAATTGTTTGAAGTCATATATATAGGGGAGGTGATGTTTGTTTCATCATAAAATAGGTTGTTGTCGATACATAATAGTTATGATGCTTAACTAATAAGATAGTGTCGTTTCTCTTATTGTAGACTAAGGAGTCGTGACATTTGCATAGCTTGAGGTTGGGGAAGTATATACAAGGTATCTGAGGCTATCCCTTTCCTTCTTTTTCACGACTCTGATTGTGCATAATGCAATGAACGAGCTTCCAAAGATACTCTACTCTTAGAAGCTAGCAGTACTTACATTGTTTCCCTTATGGAACAATTGATGTTGAGGTTGCTTGTCTTATTCTTATGTTATCAATGTTGTTGGTACTTCCTGATTCTTATTAGATTCTTGATGAAGATTTAGTCCTAATAATGTGTACGGAGAATATCAACTTTACGTCACTCCGAAAGTTCAGAATATGATTCCAGTGAGTCTTGCATGCATTGTATATATACGTATCTATTTTACACTACCGAGCCGCACTATAGTCGGCCGGGTATGACACCTATTGTGCAACCACTGATCAGTTGTTTTTTACCGAGCTCCACGTAGCCGGGTATGTTTTACCGAGCCTATTACGGCCAGGTACGATATGATGATGATGCCCACAGAGGCGTATGCTTTAAAGGTTTATGTATATATATGTATGTATCATGCATTTCATGTCAGTAGCCCTCAGAGGTACCCAGATGTTATAGATTGTATATTATCTATCCCTGTTTACATTACTGTTCATACTTATGCTTCCCTGCCTTACATACTCAGTACTTTATTCGTACTGACATCCTTTTTATTTGTGGACGCTGCATGTCCTGCTGCGGGTCCTGATAGACAGGTAAACGCAGCTCCCCCACCATAGTAGGCTTTACAGTTCAGCGGTTATTGGCAAGATCCCTTCTCCGGACTTGCCATGATCTTGGTATGCATTTTTGTTATAGATATTATGGGTATGTCGTGGCTCTGTTCTGACTATGTTGCATTACTTATGCTCTTTTAGAGGCTCATAGACAGGTGTTGACTCATGTATAGTTTGGTATGCCTTGTTGGCTAATTTTTGTTGTATAGTCTTTCATGGCAGCATCGTAGCTCGTACCTTATATGTTGTTACTTAGAAATCTTGTCATCCCATGTGATGTATGTTCATGCCATGATCTTTCATTGTTGATTATTCATGATCAATATCTACCATTTATATTGATCTCGTCAGCCCTTAAAGATATTGAAGAAGGTTAGATAAAATGTACGTTGGTGCTCGGCAAGTATCGCCCGGGTGCTGGTCATGATCCTCCAGTTTGGGTCGTGACAAATCCTTTTCTTTAAAAATATTATCTAAAAATCATTCTTGGTTTAGCCTTTTAATAGTTGTATTTTAATGGTATATACTATACTTAATACGTATAAAGTTTTTTTTTAAAGCTAATTTAAGATCTTCCTATTCCGATAGGTATTCTCCGAGTAATTATATTCTCTTTTCACAGAGAAACAAACGTATCTTCTCACCTTAGATTGACATCGATCTTTTTTATACAATGCATATATATATAGAGAGAGTATACAAAGACATCGATTAACACTTTGAAAAAATCCAACATAGAACAACTTTTATTATAATCCCCTTTTATGATATAGTATATACACATATAATGAGACAATGCGTAAAAATATAGAAAGAAACACATTAATGAATATGTATATATAGAGAATACAAACACATCTATTAACACTTTGCAGAAATCCAACATAGAACAACTTTTATTGTAGTCCACTTTTATGATATACTGTATACACATATAATGAGACAACGCGTAAAACAAGATAGAAAGAAACACATTAATGAATATATATATATGTATATTCTATTATTTTGTCCTTTCCATGGATTTTCCTCGTAGCAATAGGAATGAATTAACTTCTACCCCCTTTGTTTTCTCGGATGGAGTTATCAAATTCACCCAAATCAAAAACTCTACGATATACTGGGATCAAAGTGCCAGAAGTATTGGGATGATAAAACGTATTAAAAAGAATGGATTAATGGAGTGTGATGACCCAAAAGATCATTCCGTGTAATTTTAATTAAATTTGTGTTTCGAGGCCTTGAAAGCCTCCGTTTATCTCACCTCGATATGCGTGCACAATCCAGGCGTGTAGCCGGGAGCCTTTATGTGGAAAAATTGATAAAATGTTGAATTTATGATGATTATTTGAATACAGTTGACTTTGGTCAACATTGTTGGTAAACGGACCCGGACCCGTGATTCGACGGTCCCGGAGGGTGCGTAGGAAAATATGGGACTTGGGCGTATGCCCATAATCGAATTTCGAGGTCCCAATTTTTAAAGAAAAATTGTTTTCTAAAAAATATAAAGGCTTTTGAAAATAAAATTTGATGTGAAACTTGTGTGATCCGTATTGTGGTTCCGGAGCCCGAGATAGGTTCAATATGTTTATTATGAGTTATCTGTGGAATTTGGTAAGAAACGGACTAAGTTTGACGTGATTCGGGCTAAAAGTGAAAAATATGAGAGTTTAAGATGTTGTGAAATACTACAATGATTTCGAGGCCAAATTCGTTGTGTTTGATGTTATTTTGGTAGAGTAACTGCACAAGTGAGTCCATAGGACGTTTTCGAAGTTGTGTGTACAATTGGTGTTCAGCCACGAGGGTTCGGGGGAAATTTCGGGTAGGTTCCGGGGTGTTTTTAGAGTTAGAACATAGCAGTTTCAGATAAGAGGGGTCAAGTCCCTAAACATGTAGCGCTGTCCGCGGTCGACCTCTCGCGGTCCGCGGTGGACCTTCGCGGTCGCGGCCGCCCTAGCGCGGTCCGTGGTGGAATCTTCGCGGCCGCGGTCGCTCTAGCGCGGTCTGCGGTGGAGGCCTTAGAGGGGTATATATAAACGGGATTTTCAGTTAATTTCTATTTTTGAAAACCCTAAAAACATAAGAGGCGATTTTCTAAACACTCTTTCTTCTCCAAAACATTTGTAAGTGATTTCTAACTCATTTTCTTTACTCCTTAACATCTTTTTACAAGATTTCATCCTAGAATCTAGGGTTTTCATGGGGGAATTGGGAATTTTGGGTAAAACTTAAGAATATTAAAATTTGAGAATTTAGACCTCAATTTGGGGCCGGATTTCAAAACTAATTATATACCTAGGCTTGGGGGTGAATGGGTAATCGGGGTTTGGTCCGAATTACGAGTTCAGACCAACCGGGCCTGGGATCAATTTTTGACCTTTTGGAGAAAACCTTAGAAAACTCATTTCCAAGCATTACAACTTATTCATTTAGCATTTATTGATATAATTAACTAACTTGTGGCTAGATAAGAGCGAGTTGGTGGTGGAATCAAGAGGTAAAGCGGTAGTAGAGGCTTGATTGTGTTCGTGGCATCGAGGTAAGTGTTTGACCTAACTTTAGCTTGAGGGAATAGGTGTTGAGTCGTATGTGCTACTTGTTTTTATCATGTTCAATGTATAGGAGAGATGACGAGTACCTATACATTGTTTGTCAAGCATGCACGTGAGTCGGCTTTGGTGTATTACATGTTATTGCTTCGATATCCATTGTGTTATGAAGTAGATTCATTTTGGAAGTTGTTCAATTGCTGAGAATACTTGATTAAGGATTTGTGATAAGTTGTTTCAGTGGAGGAGTAGTTTATTAAGTTATATACTCGTATGCGATTAGTTATAGCTGAGTCCCTTGCCGGGCGGTATTATTTTGGGTTGTTATCCCCTTGCTGGGTGGTTATGAATTGTACTTCCTACTGTTGATTTCCTTGCCAAGTTGTTGTTTGATGTTGATTGGGTGAGGAAGAGTGTAAAGCACGAAGGGTGATGTCGTGTATTCATTTCATTCATTACATTGTGAGGAAGAGAGTAAAAGCACGAAGGGTGATGCCGTGCCATGATTTTACATTTGAAAGTACGAAGGAACATGTCGTGCCCTTTTAATTATTTATTGCATTGTGAGGAAGAGAGTAAAAGCACGAAGGGTGATGTCGTTCCATGATTTTACATTCGAAAGCACGAAGGAACATGCCGTGCCCTTTTATTTATTTATTTATTGCATTATGAGGACGAGAGTAAAAGCACGAAGGGTGATGTCGTGTACTTGTTTTGGTGAGGATGAGAGTAAAGCACGAAGGGTGATGCCGTGTACATATTTGTTTGTGTTGTCACTTCCTTTTGACTTTTACTCTTCTATACTGCTGCCTTGCTCAGTGATTCATTATTGTTTATCTCTTGTTTTCCCCATTATTTGTCCCTGTCTTGCCGTACTTAACTGTTTATTTCCTGCTATATATTGTAGAACTATACATGTATTTGTTATTTGTCGTGTCCTAGCCTCGTCACTACTTCGCCGAGGTTAGGCTCAGCACTTACTCAGTACATGGGGTCGGTTGTACTGATGCTACACCTGCACTTTTTTATGTTGTGCAGATTTCGGTACCGGACCCAGTGGACACTGATCGAAGAGGCCTCCTTCAGTCCACCAGGCG
Source organism: Nicotiana undulata (assembly GCA_005239495.1). Lineage (NCBI taxonomy): Eukaryota > Viridiplantae > Streptophyta > Magnoliopsida > Solanales > Solanaceae > Nicotiana > Nicotiana undulata. Next base: position 86,312 of record ML297016.1, on the reverse strand, counting down.
ACACTGAGGTAGTCCTGCAGGCGTCTGCAGGACTTGGCATCACCTCCTATCTCATTTCTTATTCTGTCTTTTCTTTGTATTCGGAGACAGTAGTACATGATTATTCAGACCGTTGTTTTTAGTATTCTTAGATAGTCCGTGAAATTGTGGTACCGCTTTTTGGGAGTTATATTACGGATTTGGATAAATTATGCTCTTAAGTTGATATATTTTATTTCTTCCGCACTTTATCTCTACTTGTTATTGTATTTCACTTTTAACTGCCTAAATAATAAAGGAAATAAGTTGTAACAACTGGTAACGTTGGCTTGTCTAGCGGGTTCAACGTTAGACGCCATCACGGTCCCCACGGTGGGATTTCGGGCCGTGACACCTGCACGCTCTCTCTCTCTCTCCTGCACACACACACACACACTCTCTCTCTCTCTCTCTCTATCTATCTCTCTCTCTCTCTCTCTCTCTACGTCTCTCGGTATCTCTCATCCATAATTCCAGTAATGTAGAGCAAAGGAAAAGAGAGCAGCAATTCAATGCTTATTGAAATTCCAGTTATGTAAAGTTGAAGGTATTGCACAATTGGTGTTCAAATTTCAGTAATGCTGCATAATTGGTGTTCAAATTGAAAATGTCAATCAATAAATTTTGACATTGTTTGACTCTCCACAATTGACAACCATTAAAAAGCTTTGAAGTTTTGAATTCGAATTTGGGTTTTCAAAAACCATTATTTGTTTGGATTAGCTATTGTTGCAAACAATTGGGAATATTGTTTGGATTTTATATCTCAATTTTGAGGGTGTTTTGGTGAAGACCAGACTTGATTTTCGCTGAATTTCATACTGAAACTCGAAGAAGAAGAAGAAGAAGAATTATACTTACGAAATTGTGGTAAAGTTGTAGTAAAATTTTAGGTAAATTGTATTCTGTTGTTTATATATATTTTTAATTTAAATATTGTATGAAAGTTGAACAATATTGATTAAAATTTGCATAAAAACTATATTTAAGTTGTATGATATTGTAGTTGTATATAACTAGGTAGAAATAATGTATGAAAGTGTAGATAAGTTGTATAATATATAATTAGTTGTATGAAATTTATTTTTATTATGTATAAATCAGATACAAAATATAAAAAAGACATATTCTATAAAATTTTCATAAAAATTGTATTTAAGTTGTACGATATTGTAGTTGTATTTAACTGTGTAAAAATAATGTATGAAAGTTTTAGATAAATTGTAGATTACTTATAAATAAGTGTATTCTGTATATTTAGTTGTATGGAATTTATTTTTAGTATTTATGAAAGTTGTCACACTCCCCGGTCCAAAATAAGTGATTTTTTGCCTGTTTTCACGCAGATTAAGAAATTCACCTTTTAGCATTATTAGAAATGAAATTGACCATATTAACCTTTACTATCCCACATAAATACTCCTAACACATACTCCAACACTTTACTCCAAGGGCAATGTAGGAAGAAAATATTTAATTCATTCTTGAAATCTGAAAAAATCACTTATTTTGGACCACAAGAAAAAGACCAGAAAATTACTTATTTTGGACCGGAGGGAGTAATAAGTTATAAATAAGTGTGATGACCCAAAAGGTCATCCCGTGTAATTTTAACTAAGTCTGTGTTCCGAGGCCCTGAAAGCCTCCGTTTATCTCACCTCGATATGAGTGCGCAGCCCGGGCGCGTAGCCGGGGAGCCTTTATGTGGAAAAATTGATAAAATGTTGAATTTATAATGATTATTTGAATACAGTTGACTTTGGTCAACATTTTTGGTAAACGGCCCTGGACCCATGATTCGACGGTCCCGGAGGATCCGTAGGAAAATAGGGGACTTGGGCGTATGCCCGGAATCGAATTCCGAAGTCCTAAGTCTAAGAAATGAATTTTTAAAGAAAATTGTTTTCTTAAAAATATAAAGGCTGTTGAAAATGAAATTTGATGTGAAACCTGTGTGATCGGGCCCGTATTGTGGTTCCGAAGCTCGGAACGGGTTCAATATGTTTATTATGAGTTATCTGTGGAATTTGGTAAGAAACGGCTAAGTATGACGTGATGCGGACTAAAAGTGAAAAATATGAGAGTTTAAGATGTTGTGAAATGTTACAATGATTTCGAGGCCTAATTCGTTGTTTTTGATATTATTTTGGTGGTGTGACTGCACGAGTGAGTTCGTAGGATGTTTTTGAGGTTGTGTGTATAATTGGTGTTGAGCCCCGAGGGTTCAGGGGAGTTTCTGGTAGGTTCTAGGGTGTTTTTAGACTTAGGACACAACAATTGCAGATTAGAAAGGGGGCCAGGTCTCTGAACCTAAAGCGAGGTCCCCGGTCGACCTTTCGCGGATCGCGGTGGACCTTCGCAGTCGCGGTCCGCGGTGGGGGAGTTCAGAGAGGTTCCATAGTTGAGGCCTTCGCGGCCATGGTCGCCCTAGCGTGGACCGCGGTGGAATCTTCGCGGCCGCGGTCCGCGGTGGAGGCCTGGTAGGGGTATATATCAACGGGATTTTCAGTTATTTTCTAATTTTCAAAACCCTAGAAACATAAGAGGCGATTTTCTAAACACTCTTTCTTTTCCAAAATATTTGTAAGTGATTTCTAACTCATTTTCTTTACTCCTTAACATCTTTTTACAAGATTTCATCCTAGAATCTAGGGTTTTCATGGGGGAATTGGGAATTTTGGGTAAAACCTAAGAATATTGAAATTTGAGAATTTAGACCTCAATTTGGGGTTGGATTCCAAAACTAATTATATACCCGGGCTCGGGAGTGAATGGGTAATCGGGTTTTGGTCCGAATTTCGGGTTTGGACCAAGCGGGCCCGGGGTCGATTTTTGACTTTTTGGGAGAAAACTTTAGAAAACTCATTTCCAAGCATTAAAACTTATTCATTTAGCATTTATTGATATAATTAAGTAACTTGTGGCTAGATACGAGCGAGTTTGTGGTGGAGTCAAGAGGTAAAGCGGTAGTAGAGGCTTGATTGTGTTCGTGGCATCGAGGTAAGTGTTTGGCCTAACTTTAGCTTGAGGAAATAGGTGTTGTGTCGTATGTGCTACTTTTTTTTATCATGTTCAATGTATAGGTGAGGTGACGAGTACCTATATATTGTTGGTCAAGCATGCCCGTGAGTCGATTTCGATGTATTGCGTGTTTTCGTTCGATATTCATTGTGTTATGAGGTAGATTTACTTTTGAAGTTATGCAGTTGTTGGGAAATACTTGATAGAGAATGTGCAACAAGTTTTCTCTAGTTGAGGATTGTTTTTCATTAAGTTATATACTTGGATGACATTGGTTATAACTGAGTCCCTTGCCAGGACGGTAGTATTTCGGTTGTTGTTTCCCTTGCCGGGTATTATGAATCCTGTTTCCTGCTGTTAATTTCCTTGCCAAGATGTTATTTGTTATTGTTTGGGTGAGGAAGAGTGTAACTCACGAAGGGTGATGCCGTGTATTCATTTCATTCATTGCATTGTGAGTAAGAGAGCGAAAGCACGAAGGGTGATGTCGTGCCATGATTTTTACATTTAAAAACACGAAGGAATATGCCGTGCCCTTTTTATCTATTTATTGCATTGTGAGGAAGAGAGTAAAAGCACGAAGGGTGATGTCGTGCCCTTATTTTACATTTAAAAGCACAAAGGAACATGATGTGCCCTTTTTATCTATTTATTGCATTGTGAGGAAGAGAGTAAAAGCACGAAGGGTGATGTCGTGCCCTTATTTTACATTTAAAAGCACAAAGGAACATGATGTGCCCTTTTTATCTATTTATTGCATTGTGAGGAAGAGAGTAAAAGCACGAAGGGTGATGCCGGGTACTTGTTTTGGTAAGGATGAGAGTAAAGCACGAAGGGTGATGTCGTGTACATATTTGTTTGTGTTGTTATTTCTTGTTGACTTTTACCCTTCTATATTGTTGCCTTGCTCAGTGCTTCATTACTGTTTCTCTCTTGTTTTTCCCTATTATTTGTCCCATGTCTTGCCGTACTTAACTGTTTATTTTCTATTATTTTTCTGGTATATATTGTAGAACTGTGCAGGTAATTTGTTGTTGTTGTTGTGTCTAGCCTCGTCACTACTTCACCGAGGTTAGGCTCGACACTTACTCAGTACATGGGGTCGGTTGTACTGATGCTACACCTGCACTTCTTTATGTTGTGCAGATTACGGAACCGGACCCAGTGGACACTGATAGAGGGAGTATCCTTCAGTCCACACAAGCGACACCGAGGTAGTCCCGCAGACATTCGTGGGCCTTGGCGTCACCATCTATAATTTCTTTCTATCTTATTTGTATTTCCAGACAGTTGTACTTGTTCATTTCAGACTCTTGTTGTAGAAATCTTAGATTGTCCGTGAGATTTGTTCCACCAGTTATGGGAGTTTATGTACGGAAATTTCGTATTGTTTATTATATTAAGTTGATAACTTCGTAGCTTCCGCATTCTTATTAATCGTTCATGCTTATTGTTACCTTTTAGATGTCATAAATAAAGAGAATAGTAAATTTTACCCGAAACGGTGACTTGTCTAGCAGGTACAATGTTAGACGCCATCACGATCTAAAGGTAGGATTTCGGATCATGACACTAAATTTCAAATAATGTATAGGAACAAAAAGTTTCCATATAAATACCTATTGACCAAACAACGCCGCCAGCGACTGAAAACACACCATTTTATTTTCATTATGAGTAATATCTTAATCATGAGTCACAATTCTTTTAATTTGACTATTGTGCTATCAGCTTTAATTAACTCGAGTCGGTCCAATGCTTTGGCTATAGCCACATTTTGACTACGATGACTGTTTTAATTAGGGCACAGTGTTGAATCTTTATTCAGTAAATTAAGCAATTAATTAATGTGACTCGCTATGCCGACTATCAGTTTAGGTTCCTCTAACTTTAATTGGTTACTGTATATTAAGTGAAAGAAAAAAAAGGAAAGAGAAAAACAGGAAAAAGGTGTAACTAAACCCCTTGACGGAAGGCACTAATAATGGATTGAAAGTCATTAAATGCATAAATTTTGTAGATAAAACTAATTTGTGTCGAGTAATTTTTTGTAATAAAGTTTCAAATTGAAATAAAAATACCCATACATTTATTAACTAAAGCCCATGAGTACCAACTGCCACGAGTAAATTAATTACTACACTATTTTATATTCATTATAATAAATTTTCCTTCACTAACTTAATATTTGACCCAATATGTATAAATAAAAATCGATTCACTAGTCTCACAATTAATAAATATATAAAAAAGAGAAAAAAAATTAAGTTATTACATTTACATGAAAAAATAACTAAATTTTGAGTACTTTTAAAACTACTGTTATTTTTTTCCCTATCAATTGGGTAGGATACTTATTTTGGATAATTAGCAATATCTCTTCGTATCAAAATGAGATGGTAGACGATTTGTTTTAAAGCCAACCACCTATACTTGCAAGCTATAGACTATAGCGATCAGATAAATTGAGGTGCGCCACACTACTGTCATAAACAGAAAAGCATTTCACAAAAACTTAATTGAAAATAGTACTATTTGTTTTTTCAGTATCGATAATAATCTACTTCATAAAGGGCATGAGTCTCTAAGTTTCTCTCGGTGCATGTTAGCAATGACGTACGCCATCCATGGGGAGGAGAACTAAGACATTGATCCTTGTAGCAGATTTGATTCAAAAAGGGACGAGAAGAATTCCTATTCCATCATTTCACGTCAATATCCATAATTCTGGTGGAAATCAAGGGTGATTGCAGAAATAATTGGAGATGGGGCTAGAGCACAGATTGAGGAAAATCGAGGTCAAATAATGGAGGAATCAAGCTCAATTACAAGGCATGCAAATAATTTGATGAATGAACAACAAATTGAATGGGAAAAAGCTATACAAAAATCTGGAAATGGAAGGAAATTATCATGGACGGATGAAACAGAGCTTCAGGAGAAAAATCAAAAACAGTTACCGGCATCAGTCTGGGACAATTTTGATATAGGAAAAATTACAAATGCTGGGTTAGCTTGAGTATGTGAGTCCAGAAACAGAGGGAGATAGGCAAATTGGGAAAATTGATGCAAAGGACATTGAATCGGAGATTGAATATAGGAGAAATGCAATTGTATGTTATGTTTTAGGTGCGTATCCACCATTTAATGTTTTGAACAACTATTTGCAGAGAATTTGGAGAAAATATGGTGTAAATAAGATAGCAATGCTAGAAAATGGAATCGTCATGGTTCGATTTGATAGTGAGGTGGGGAAGAATGAAGTGATACTGGAAGGGATATTTCATTTTGATAACAAACCACTAATTGTGAAAGCTTGGAATGTTGATATGGATTTCTCAAAAGATGAATTATGTACTGTGCCAATATGGATCAGGCTTCCTGGTCTAGAATTCAAATACTGGAGTGCAAAAGGGTTGAGTAAGATAGGGAGTTTAGTAGGGAAGCCATTGATGGTGGATAAAAACACTGAAAAGAAAGTAGGTTTAAATTTTGCACGCTTGTTGGTGGAGGTAAAAAATGGAGATCAATTCCCGGAGACGGCGTATTTTAAGAATGAGAAAGGGATAGTGATTGTAACGACCCGGTCTGTCGTTACGTAAAACCTGCATTATAATTGTTGTTATTGACTTGTTATAGATTGGTTATACTGTATTTGATGTATTAGAGTTGATAGGCTTGAAAATCGAATGGTTGTAGTGAGAGTTCAGTCAATTAGCCTTTAAAAATAGCCTTAAAATGGGAAAAGTCAACTGAGGGTTGACTTATTGGTAAACGACCTCGGAATGCGAATTTTATGGCTCGGATAGCTTCGTTAGGTGATTTGGGACTTAGGAGTGTGTTCAGAATAATTTTGTGATGTCCGGTGTAGAATTAGGCTTGAATTGGTGAAAGTTAATTTTTGGCGATTCCGGTCGGCAGTGAAAAATAGACTATCAGGGTCGGAATGGAATTCCGACAGTTGGAACAGGTTTGTAATGTCATTTTGTACTTGTTTGCAAAATTTCAGGTCAAACAGAGTTGATTTGGATAGTTTCGGCATCATTGGTGAATTTTAGAATTCTCGAAGTTCTTAGGCTTGAATCCGATGCGAATTTGGTGTTTTTAGAGTGCAACTAAGTTTGAATGATGTTATGAGATATGTTGGTAAGTTTGGTTGGGGTCCATAGGGGCTCGGGATTTATTTTGGGTGATTAACGGACACGTCCGGACTTAGAAACACTGCTATTTTGCTGGTGTAATTGCAGAAGAAATTTACTCTGTGCGATCGCGGGGAGCAAGGTGCGATCGCATAGGTTAGTGTTTGAGGCCCCAGGAATTACTCTGTGCGACCGCAGGGGCAGAGGTGTGATCGCAGTGAAGAGAAGGAGAGAGACGTCCGATCGCAGGCGAGTGTGTGCGACCGCACAGAGGCTGGAGCGCGTGGGGCAGGGTAGCAAGGTAAGGCAGTGCGATCGCGTGCCTAAGGCTGCGATCGCGGAGGGTAGAAAAGGTAACACTGTGCGATCCCAGGGGAAAAGCTGCGATCGCGGAGAACATAAACCTGGGCAGTATTTAAATAAATCCTCCGCGACTTAAACCCTATTTTACACCATTGTTGAGCGGAGGAAAGCTTTTTGGACGAATTTTGAAGGAGAAAATCAGTGGGTATCACAGAGGTAAGTAATTTGATTATTAAAACTCGTTTATGGGTGATTATAGACCATAATCCCAGCCTTTAATTCATGAAAAACATTAAAAAAATAGGATTTTGGGGCATGGGATTATGATACCTTTAGGGGTCGATTTGAGGGGTCAAACGGACTCTGATTCTGGTGTCCTTTATATGTACGGAATCATGAGAAGATGAAGAACTTTTCTGTAAAAAAATTTGAGTTTCGGGACGCGGGTCCGGGGGTCGGGTTTTGCCCGATTTCGGATTTTTGAGTTAAATTTGACATCTTTCGATTGGAAATTGTTACTTAAACACATATTGATGATAAAAATCTAAACTTGGTAGATTTGGAGCCTTGAGAGGTTGATTTGAGAGGCAAGCACATTGTGGAATAATTCCGGGCTTGTCTTGAGGTAAGTAATGTCTTTAAATCTTGTCCTGAGGGTATAAAACCCCGGACTATGCACCATTTCACGGGTTTTAAAATAAAAAGGTTGGAACCTTGGAGATATTTTCCGTAAATAGGCGACTATTGAGTTGCTTAACCGACTTTTAAGCCTATGCTTAATTAGTATTATTTTATCTTGATATGATTTGGGCTGTAAGCCATGTTTGGGGCCTAGTGCCGATCTGTTTACCCCTTGAGGGATGTGGTTACTATATTTTCCTCACTGGTATGTTATGATTTTTCACTCAGTGTTTTATGTGATATTTTTTTGACACTCAGAGTATTTTGATACTACTTCTTGAAAATGAAACACTATTTTTGGGTCGAGAACCCGGTATATTTATGGCCTGAAGGGCAAATTGAGAGTGACTGACCGAGTGAGGCTGCTGGCCTATAATTAGAGGATGTTATGATATGAGTGAGGTTGTTGGCCTACATTGTGAGGATGATATGATATGAGGGAGGTTGCGGGCCTATATTGTGTGTGATTTATGCCATGATGTGGCTTATTATAGCGCTTGGGCTGTAGAAGCCCCTCCGGAGTCTGTACACACCCCCAGTGAGCGCTGATACCGATTGAGTGATGTTCGCGGGGCTTATGATGAGTGATTGCGAGGTTTCCTGATGGGCAGAGTGATTGTGAGGTTGCCTGATGGGCAGAGTGATTGTGAAGTTGCCTGATGGGCAGAGTGATTGTGAGGTTGCCTGATGGGTAGAGTGATTGTGAGGTCGCCTGATGGGCAGAGTGATTGTGAGGTCGCCTGATGGGCAAAGTGAATTTGAGGTCGCCTGATGGGCTGATACTGAAAAATATTGTTACGAGAAATGATTATGGCCCGAGGGGCAGTTTTATGAAAGGTTTTATTGAGTTTTCAAACTATGATTTACTTCGTTTTCACACTGGTTTTAACGAGAATTTTATTGAGATATACTGATATTGCACTGGTTTTCAAGGGATTTCTGAAAACTGATTTCGAACTTATTATGTGATGAATACTTCATGGTGACTTGGTGTTTTACTGGCTTTTGTGGAATTGTGTATCTGTTATGTGTGTTTANTTCGAGGTAGCTGTCCAGCGTCCACAACTTCTCCATTTCCCTTCCTTATTTAGTCTTAGCATTTGATTCAGAGACATATATTATAGTTTTAGCAAAGTTAGATTTATTTATTCTTAGATGCTCATGACTATTGACTCCAGTTTTGGAGGTTGTTTAGAGTTGTTTAGAATATTATGGGGACGCTAAGACATAATTATATTATTTGTGCTATGGTTGCATGCTTATTGTTATATAGTCGCCATCACGTCCTGTTAGAATTTGGGATCGTGACAGTGATAGAGCAGAGGGTAACTTACGACTGGAAGCCTTCAATATGTGGAGTATGCAACAAATATGGGCATACAGGGGAGAAATGTAGGAGGAATAAGGAGAAAGAAGTGAAACAAGCAGAAAGGAATACTGAAAATGAAAGCAAGGGAGAAGGGAGCCAAAGTAAGGGGAGTCCTAGTGAACCAAAGGAGCAGGAACTGCAAAAGCAAACAGAAGCAGGAAGAGAGAATATTAAAGGGAAGGAGACACAGAATCAAACATGAGATGATAGAAGTAGGAAGAAACTAGGTGAGGGATAGAACCAGCCATAGAAGCATGCCAATGTTCCCATTGTGATCAAAGATGTTGTAACAGTAACAAATACTTTCCAAGCATTGGAGAGGATGGAAAAGGATAGAGGAGGTCAAGGAAATATGTTAGTCAATCATCTCTCATAATGAGGGACGGTTAATATCCTAAGCTGGAATGTAAATGGCCTTAATGGCCCTATAAAACAGAGAGAGTTAAAACTCCTCTGTAAAGAGTTGCAGGTGGGATTAGTTGGGTTATTGGAGACTAGAATCAAACAAACTAAAGTTGAAGAAATTGTTAGTAAAATGTTTGGGGGTTGGGAGTATATTTCAAATGATAATACTTATTATAATGGAAGAATACTGGTAGTTTGGATACCTGATTATTACAGAATTAGAGTAATGCATGAGGGTGCTCAGGCAGTAACACATGAAGTTCTATTTGTACCACTACAAATGGAGTTCATAGCCACATTTGTATATGCTCATGACACTAGGGAAGAGAGAAAAGAGTTATGGGAATATATAAACAAAACCAATGGGATGGGGAAAAAGCCATGGATAGTAATGGGGGACTTTAATTCTGTATTGCATATAAATGATAGACAAGGGGGTAATAAGGTGACTCTGATTGAAGTGAAGGATTTTCAAGAATGTTTGGATGGGACTGGGCTAACAGAATTACCAAGTAGTGGGTGTAAGTATACTTGGAATGATAAACACGAATGTGGTAGAATATTTTCAAAAATTGATTGGGTGTTTGTTAATGAAGAATGGATGGATAAGATGGTGGAGTGCAGGGCAAAGATTTTGACAGAGGGAGTGAGTGATCATACTCTTATTCAGATCACAGAAGTACAACAAAGTAACCAAATGAAGAAGGCTTTAAGATATTGCAATATGTGGAGTTCTCATCCACAGTTCAAGGAAATGGTGGAGAGAATTTGGAGTTTGAATATTGGTGGGCACAAAATGTTCCAAGTGGTGAAGAAACTTAAAATGTTAAAAAGAGAGCTGAAAGTACTACATAGAAATTATTTCAATAACATCATAGAAGAGACAACAAAGGATAGAATCAATCTTATGAAGAGTCAAGAAACACTCAAAAAGATCCACTGAACACAGTCTTGCAACTGGAAGGGAAGGTTATGGGTGAGAAATATAGAATCTATTTAGCTGAAATGATGATGCAACAAAGAAGCAAGGCAACTTGGCTAAGGGATGGGGATGATAACACCAAATACTTCTTTTCAATTATAAAACATGGGAAGCTTGAACAGGCAATCGCATAGATGCATGATCAGCACAATCAGGTACAACATGAACCTGAGATAATAGGTGAAATATTTGTGGAGTATTATAAGGAGCTATTGGGGGAAAAGGGAGATAAAAATGGGCGTGCAAATCAATGGTTTTTGGAGAATGGGTATAAACTTGGATGCAACTCAACAAATGTACTTGCTAGAACCTTATAATAGCAGATATGTGAGGGAAGCTATATGGGGTATAAATGTGAACAAAAGTCCGGGACCAGATGGATCTGGAAGTGATTTTTTCAAGGAAGTTTGGGACATTATAGGAGAAGATGTAACTGAAGCAATGCTGAATTATCTTAGCAATGGGAAAATTCTAAGACAGATTAATGCTACCATGATAACACTTATTCCAAAAGTTACAAATCATTTGAATGTTGCTCAGTTTAGACCAATATCATGTTGTAATTTTATATACAAAGGCATCTCAAGAATGATATGAAAACGACTGAACAAGATACTACCATAGCTTGTCAGTGAATCTCAGGCTGCATTTGTGCAGGGAAGATCTTTGGTTCATAATGTCCTCATATGTCATGAATTAATGAGGCATTATAACAGGAAGACTACTCCTAGATGTTTAATGAAGATAGATTTGAGAAAGGCATATGACATGGTGAGATGGGATTTCTTGGCAGAAATGTTGGAAGGATATGGGTTCCCTAGTAGGTTTATACATTTGGTGATGACTTGTGTGACAACTACTACATTTTCAGTGAAGGTAAATGGAGCAGGACATGGGTATTTTGAAGGACAGAGGGGATTACGTCAAGGGTATCCAATGTCTCCACTCTTATTTGTTATGGTTATGGAGTACTTATCAAGAATCTTGCAAAGAATGAGTCAGATGTTAGACTTTAAATTTCATCCAATGTGTAAGAAACAGAAGCTTACACACTTATATTTGCAAATGACTTAATGATCTTTTGTAAAGCTAATAGTGAATCAGTGGGAAGGGTGATGGAAGCTTTGCAACTCTTTTCTGATGCAACTGGGATGATGGCAAATATTGATAAATCAAACATCTTTATAGCAGGGGTAGATGAAGAGACAAAGGCAAATTAGTTGATCAAACTGGTTTTGCAATAGGAAGTTTTCCTATAAGATATTTAGGACTTCCTTTATCACCAAAGAAGTGGAGCAAAATGGAGTGTCATCAGTTGATATTGAAGATTACGGAGAAAATTAGAACTACTGGTGTGAGACATTTGTCCTATGCTGGTAAATTACAAATAATAAATTATGTTCTGTTTTCAGTTCATAATTTCTGGGGGCAGTGTTTATATTACCTCAGAGTGTGGTAAATGAGGAAGATAGGAAATGTAGGGAGTTCCTATGGGGAAGTTCAGAGGAGAAGAAGAAGGTATCACTAGTAGCTTGGGAGAAAATATGTAAACCAAAGAAGCAAGGGGGTCTAAACATCAAAGGGTGTAGGAACTGGAATAAAGCATCTGTGGGGAAAATGATATGGCAAATAATGGAGAAAACTGATACACTATGGGTGAAGTGGGTACATGGACTCTATATGAAAGATGGTGACTTTTAAAACCATGTACCTCAGGCTGATAGTAGCTGGTACTGGAAAAGGTTGAACAAGTGAAAGCTGGGAATGATGAACTGGTATAGGAATGGAAGATATAGTTTGACAAAGAATGGGAAATACTCAGTGATGCTGGGGTATATGCAGTTAACTGGTGAGACATCAAGAATGGAAAATGCTGATTTAATCTGGAATAGAATATTCTGCCAAAACACAGATTCATACTGTGGTTGGCTGCGCAAAATGGGCTGTTGACAAAAGAAAGGTTGGTGAGTATGGGAATACACTGTGATAGTGGATGCATCTTAAGTGGTGAAGATGTAATGGAAAGTGCAGAACATTTATTCTCAAAATGTGAATGGTCTGTACAAATGTGGGAAGGAATTACTGAATGGTGTGGGATCAAGTTTCAATAGCAGAATGTTATGAAAGCTTTGAGAAGAATACATAACAGAAGATGGCTAATGATAAAGAAGAACATGGTTGCAGCAATATATGGAACATGCATCTACAACATTTGGCAGGCAAGAAACTGGGCAATGTTTAGAGGAACAGCTGTACAGAGCAAAAATGTACTGAAACATACACAAAATGTAATTAGAGAACGGATAGGAATGATACAAAATAACAAACGAATTAGAAAAGTGAGACAATTCATACATAGGCTATAAAGTGAGTAATGGAGATTGATAGTAGTTTTGTGTTTCTGTTATTGAGGCTTATCTGGTTTACCAGATAGAGAGCTCTTTCTTTGTAATTGAAGTTGTTTGATGGACCGCTAATAAAATTCATATTTGTTATAAAAAAAAGGATAATAATCTACTTTCAAGTCACTTTAAAGAATTCGTTATTTGGAAAACGACGTCAGCTAGAATACTTAAGAACGGAAGTTTTTCAGATCATTTAGGCCCCCATTCGAGTGATATAACCTTTTCTAACGGCAGTCTCATTCTCATTTTGGTATATATAAATGGACTTAATAAAGAATAAAAAATCACAAGACCCAAAAATAATATAGATTGTTTATTGGTGGCCCAAGTTAATTCTGATTGTGTACTCGTGTTATACTCGATCTTAAAAAGTAGGTATGTAGTTATGTTAGAAAAGAGTTTGTTGAGGCTTGAACACATGAATTTTATTTTTTTCTCGGAATCAGACCACGCCTTACGCGAAAGGAGGAGAAAGGACAAATCACTTGTTGATGTGCAATAATAAATTATGAAGAGGGAAGTCCGAAATTATGATGATAGGAGGAAACGGGATGAATCACCTACCGATTTGTGATATATTAAACCGTAAGAATGGAATATATATTGATTGACAAGCACAAAATTGATTTGAATTCTTTATTAAATATTTTATTCAAAATTAGAATATTGTGGTATGTTTGATTTGAATACTATATTCAAAATTAAAATAATATTATATGTTTGATTTGAATATTGTATTTTAAATTAGAATATTGTGTTATGTTCGATTTGAATATTGTATTCCAAATTGAAAATTATAGTTGTTTGATTTGAATATATTGTATTTTTCATTAGGAAATTGTGGTGTTTTATTTTAAATAGCACATTCTAATATTTTAATTTAGTTTAATAATATATCCCTAGTTAGAACATTTTAACCTTATTTTGTTTTTCTTTTGATTACTGATATTCCGCTTAAAGTATGCATATTTTTATGTATTTGTTACAACCCGAAATCCCACCTTCGGTCATGACTACGTCTAACGTTGAACCCACTAGACAAGTCAACGTTTGAACTAGATAAAATTCATTAACAACTAACACGGATAAGATAACTAAGGCGTCGGTGGTCAACAATATGAACGTTAACAAATTACCAAAAATAATATAGCAACTTCGAAATAAAACCCATATACAAAACCCAGAACTGGTGTAACATACTCACGAACTGTCTAAGAGATTACTAAAACAAATGTCTGAAATTAAGTACATATGTCTGTCTTTGAACTATAAGGTAAGACAAAACTGAATGTGAAGGGTAGAAGGTGACGCCAAGGCCCACGAACATCTGCGGGTCTACCTCGATGTCTCCTGTATGAACTGATGGGATGCTCCGACCGTCAGTGACCACCGGGTCCGGCTGCGTAGTCTGCACAACATAAAGAAGTGCAGGTGTAGCATCAGTACAACCGACCCCATGTACTGAGTAAGTGCCGAGCCTAACCTCGGCGAAGTAGTGACGAGGCTAGGACCGACAACAATATATGTACCTGTGCAATTCTATATAATAACAGGAAAATATCGACGGAAATAAGCAAGTAAGACAGATACGGGGAGAACATGCTGGGGGTAAAAGGGGCAACAAAATGCTAGCACGGTAGAACAGGGTAATAACTGAAATGTAAAAGTAAAAGCAGGAATTTAACTTCTCAAAACAGATAATGAACAGCAAAAGGCACGTCATGTCCTCTCGTGCATAACCTCACGATCACTCGGCACGGAATGTCCCCTCGTGCGATAAATAATAAACGATCAACACGGCATGTCACCTCGTGTGATAAATAATAAACAATCGACACGGCATGTCCCCTCGTGCGATAAATAATAAACGATCAAGACGGCATGTCCCCTTGTGTGATAAATTACAAACAATCAGCACGACATGTCCCCTCGTGCGATAAATAATAAACGATCAACACGGCATGTCACCTCGTGTGATAAATAACAAACAATCAGCACGTCATGTCCCCTCATGCGATAAATATTAAACGATCAACAATATAATGTAAAAATCAACAATAAGAAGCCTCAAGTGTATGAAAATACTCAATAAAATGCTATTGTCCTGGCAAGGAGAAATCATGAATTAATAACTCAACAAATGCCCGGCAAGAGTCTCAACTATAACCAACCTCGCATTAGAAATACAGTTTCAACAGTAAAAGCCTCAACTGAAACAAATGACACAATAACTCCCCACGTCATGAAACAACATCAAGGTATCACTTCTAAATCACCAATTACTCACCAATCCCCANCAAATAAGACTCTATACCTAATCCTTCAAGCTAAGGTTAGGCCAAACACTTACCTCGGCTCCAAAAATACAAGTCAAGCCTCAATCACAGCCTTTCCTTTAGAATATGACTCCAGAACGGTATTATCTAGACATAATCAACTTAAGTATATCAATAATGGCTCAATAAATCAAACCCATAGCCTAATTACTAATTTCTAAACATTCTTCCTAAGATTCCAAAATTTGACCCCGGGCCCGCTTGGTCCAAACACGAGGCTCGGACCATAACCCGATCACCCATAACCCCAAGAGTTAGAATATATAATTTATTTTAAGATTCGACCCCAAATTGAGGTTGAATCATCCAAAATTCTCAAAAACCCAACTCTACCTAAAATCCCTAATTCCTACTTTGATTTCATGATTTTGGCCCTAGATTCTAGTGATTGATGAAGAAAAATGGTAGAGATTAGAGTTAGGATCACTTACCCAAGTGGCTATGGAAGAAAACTCGCTTGAGGATTGCCTATGGGGTCTTGGAGAGGAAGAAGATGGTCAAAAAGTGATAATCCCGTAATAGTATTCTGTTTTTGACTTAAGGAATTAACTGGGCGATTTTGTTAATCGCGATTGCAAGAAAAGGGCTGCGATCGCGGAGAGTCCGGTCCTAACTCACTGCGATCGCAGAAGAGGAGTCGCGATCGCGGAGCATAGCTTAGCTGACCCTATCCGATCGCAGGAAGAGATTTGAGATCGCGGAACACTGGGACGTCATGCTATGCGATCGCGGGTCGAAGGGATGCGATCGCGGAAGGGACCTGGACAGTCCTTTGCGATCGCGGAGCAAGGGCTGCGATCGCAGAGAAGAAAAACACCAGACACCAGAAACCAACAACATTACACCAGATTTTCTAACTTTTTGCACTCTGATGCCTACCCGAAACTCACCCGAGCCCTCGAGGCTCAAAACCAATTACACACACAACCTCATAAACACCCTACGGACTTATTCAAATAATTAAACCACCAAAATACATCGAAAACAATGAATTAAACTCCAAAATCCATAGAATTTTCCCAAACTTCATAAACTTCTAAATTTCCCAATTTTTATCCGAAACACGTCATTTCGAGTCCGTTTTACACCAAATTTCACAGATAAGACAAATAATATATAATAAACATGTTCCAGGCTCCGGAACCGTAATACGGGCCCGGTAACATGATTTTCACATAATTATTCATTTTCAAATTCCTTTATTATTTTCAGAAAACATTTTTCTTTAAAAATTCATTTCTCGGGCTAGGGAATTCGGAATTCGATTCCGGACATACGCCCTAGTCCCATATTTTCCTACGGACCCTCCGGGACCATCACATCACGGTTCCGAGTTCGTTTATCAAAAATGTTGACCATAGTCAACTTTATGCATTTAATTATCATAAATTCCATTTTTCATCAAATTTCAACATAAAGACTTCCCAGCTACACGCCCGGGCTGCGCACGCACATTGATGTGAGATTAACGGAGGCTTTTAGGGCCTCGGAATACAGATTTAGCTAGAATTACTTAGGATGACCTTTTGGGTCATCACAGTATTGCCTCACATTGTGCTCATGTCTCGTAGATTTAGGATGTATAATATAATGATTTGTGGTATTTCTAGGTGTAGGAATCATCTGGATGCAATTTGGGACGAAAGTGCGCGAATTGGAGCAAAAATGGGAAGAAAAGGCAAAAGTGCCCAGTTGAGCGCCACAGGTAGCATGGGGCGCTACCTATGGTGCACAAAACAGAAAGTTAAGAAGTTGAGTGTCAGGGCCAGCGCCCCACGCTGCCCTGGACGCTCAAGAAGTAAAATTGTCCTATTTCGCCCGGGACTTTGTTATTTCGACCCCAAGACGTCCCCAACTCGTATGAAAGCCAACCTAAACCTATTTCGGAGGTGGGAGAACATTTTTGAGAGGAAAACACAAGCATAGAGCCGCCGTGAAGGCCGGAATTCACCGAATTCCATCTTTTCTTCCACCAAAATTAGTATTTTTTATGTTTCTTTGTATTATTTATTGTTTTGGTACCATGTCTATGCAGAGCTAAACTTCACGTTCTAGAGTAGTAGTTATTTCATGACTATTGTTATTCAGATATTGATTTTCCTTTCTTGATTTATCATATTGGTTTATTTATTCAATCTTGCACTTAATTATTAGATTGCTTGATCACCAATTGATTTTATAGTTTGTGTTATTTTACAGGATTTTGAGTATAGGAAGCAAAGCCATAGGAAGTGTGAAAAAGTGAGTAAAATGGTTGGAAGTAAGTGTGGGGGTGCCCGAACAAAGAACCGTCCTTGGGAGAAGTCTGAGTACGCAATGAGTTATTTATGCTTCAGCCTTTGGCCTTTCAGGAAGTTTCTTGTCCACCCTCGTTATTGTTTTGCTTTAGTTATGTATTGAGGACATTGCACTCTTTTAAGTGTGGGGTGGAAAATTTCCTCTAGATAATTAGTAGTAGTTGCTAGTAGTAAAAAAAAGCATTAACTTTTTATTTTGAGTTTAACTTCTTATTTATATTTTAGTAGTAGTGTAGTATTTTTGTTGTAGTTTTAGTAACTTAAACTATTTTAAAATATGGAAAATAAAAAAAAACATTGGACTTTTCCTGACGATGGGTCTCCTAGATAGTTTTCTTGAGGTTTAAAGTCTAACCAATAACAAAAAAAAATATGCCTTTTAGTTTTCTTAAGGTAGCAATAATCCCCCGTGGTTTTTCTTTGTGCCACAGTTCTTTTCCATGGGATGTATTTTGAACGGGGTAATAATTTTTTTATTTTTAGAGTAGGTTAGACATGGAATAAATGAAAGAAAGATGAGGTTCCTAGGCGCTCTTGAGTTATTTGATAGTAGCATATTTAAGCTTTGGCATGTGTAGTATCTTCTCTATTATTTTGGAATTGTCTATGATGCATGTACAGACTGGATATCATGTTATTGACGCCTATGTCTCATTTACTTGACTTATGTTCACTTTGTGCTAAATGATTAATATCTCGTGGGTCCGTGAGTGCTCGCATTTCTTGAGAGTCAGAATGGGACCGTCCTTAGTGAGTCATGTGCCATGTGTAGTAAGGTTTTTGTGTAGTCCATGTATGTACTTGTGTCTAGAACTTGTCAGGTATTTGAGTTGAAGCGAAACTTTAGGTGATGTTCAATTTAAAAAATAATTTTAGGCTTTATTTGATGTTTTTGAGCTTAATTGCTTATCAAAAATGAAATCTATCCCTAGTTAAACGTTTTAAGCTTATAGACTTTTATTTAGCACCCACATTACAAGCCTATACCCTTTTTGTTCTTAATTGATAGTGTTTTGATCCTTTTACCTCTTAAGTAACTTTAATTTCGAAATGAGCACTAAAAGAAGTAAGAGTGGACTGCGTATGGGGTGGCTTTTGAGTGAAACGAATAAAATAAAGAAGGGTGCACTTACTTTGTAAAATAATACACCACTAGCGAAAATTGAAACAGAAAAAAAAGAAGAAAAATCTGAAAAACAGAAGGAAAAATATAGGTGAATAAATTGTTGTCTTGTTCTTGCTAGTGGGGTATAAATTAAAGTAGTTCTTAAAGAAAGAGGCAACATTGTTGGGGATGATTGTAGTTTTGAAATCAAAATGAATTGAGGAATTTGCGCTTAAGTTATCGTGTGATGTGTTAAAGTGCTTAGGAGGTTGATCCACTATTCCTAAATTTATCTTACCCATCCCCTAGCCCACATTACAATCATATAAAGTCTTAATTGATTTTAGATCGAGTGATCCTACATTAGTGAAGATTTATATTATGGGCAAGCCTATGGTACTATTTACCTCAAAATACGAGTAACAATTAAACTTATAATGTGGTTATAAAGATACATGATCTGATTTAATGCTAATTGATAAATGAATAAATGAATAAATGAATTAGACGATTAAAATAAACCAAACCAGTATCGTTTGTAGGTTATCGACCTCGATTTGGAATAGGCTCGAGATCAAGGGTTAAGAACAACAAGAACAGTAGAAAATTGTAAGCAAGTAGAAGGGCGGGTTGTACCGGTCAGCTTTGAGCTGTCGAGTGACGATTGCTCCATCTCTTAAGAAAGGACGTGGGGGCAGAGTATTATTATTTCTCAGTGATTATGTATGTAACTCATATGATAGTTACAAATGAACACGGTTCCTCTTTATATAGTAGAGGAATCCTAAATAAGGTATAACTCTAATTTTGGTAACAAAATACATGGTTGATATCAATAACCGTTAAGGGTTCTATCAATCCCGGGATCCCCGCCGAGATTTGTGGTCGATTGCGGATATCTCATTGTTTCGTTATTCGATGTCAATCTTGCCCGATCTCCATCCTTCAGTCTTCGTGTTCTTCGATCTCGCGCTTTCTTCGATATGGACTTAATCTTGAGGCATACCCTCGAGCCCATAAAATCAGACGTGGTCGATTTTAACCGTATAAAGATAGTCCCCGCATTTCTTAGAATTAAATGATAAGAAACGATTTGATCCTCGATTCCCCTGTACCCCAATCATGACGTGTCTTCGTGACGTAATCGATGGATGTGGATGAAACATCCCGTCGGTTCAGTTCTCAAAAACCATCAATGCATGTCAGTCGTCGGTCGGCCAGTAGTGATACCGAACCGCCATCATAAGCCTATAAGTACCACCTCTTTTGTTGATTCAAACTTTACTTTCCTTTGATTGGAAACTCTTAACTCCCCAATTCTTCTCATATTTCCCTCATCGCCGCTAATTACGCAGTCGTCGTTTTAACCGGAGCCACCAATTTCATACCTTTCTTCCATCTTCTACATATATACAAATGGCGAAAACCTCCAAAACTGTGCTGCAAAAAGAGAAAGCTTCATCTTCTTCCTCCCGGCCGACTGGTGATAAACGCCGGTAGAACTGGGCCCCATGAATACGTTCCTTGACCATGCGTTCCCAAATCCTACTTTAAAGTCGAGAACCCCTCATCGGTGTTGGGCCGTTGCGAACATGTGTCGATGTACATGTGTTCGATTACTGAGGGCCACATCGAGGCCATAAAGAAAGACTGCAAATGGGGTTCGGGGGTAGTGGTTCCTTCACCTAAAGAGAGAATCACCACACACGTGAAGGGATTCTTAAGTGTTTACACTTACCCCTTCACGCTGGGTACCGTCGACCCGGTGATTTTCGACTTCTGCAGGAGGTACGAAGTCACCCTTGGTCAGCTCCACCCTTCACTTTGGCTCATAGTGATCATTTTACGCTTCTTCTCCAATGAGGCCAGAGGGTTGGAGTTCACTCTGAATCATCTTATACGGTTGTATCGGTCTCGACTCTATCGAGGGCTAATTAAGCTTCATTGTCGAGCAACAAAGACTCTATTCTCGAGCATCGACGAGGATAAATATCGAGGTTGGATGAGCCAATTCATACGGGTGAGGACCTGTGATATAATACCGAAGGAAAAGATATCGTTCCCTGAGGAATGGAATCTCAAACGTAAGTGAATTTTTATTTTTCGATCTTTGTGTTTCTTTTGATATTGCGTAACATTTTTCTTTAATTATGCAGTTGTCCCTTGGATGCCTCAGACGGTGCCCGATTTTGAAGACTGGATCCAAAAGGTCACCTCCACTTCGACTAGTGCTAAACGAGCGTGGAGGGATTTGGCCAAGGGCAGGTGGGAGGCCAAGAACAATGGTAAGGATATCTTCTTACGTATTCCGAAGTAATTACATGCCTTATTCATTACTAATCTTTCCTCATGTAGGTATGACCAATGATGCCATTCTGAGGCCTTCGAGTGAAGGAGGAGAATCCAAGTCCCCGGCTCCGAGGCTAGAGAAGTATAAGAAGAGAGAGGATCTCTCGCAATCCGAGGTTTCCAAACCCAAACCTCGAAGGGTGAGGACAAAAACGGTCGCTCTCTCGGCAGACACGGTACAAAAGTTGAGAGACCTGGACGAGGAAGAAGAAGAAGACACTTCGGTGTTGATAGTTCGCCCTAGGAAGGCCATCGAGGTCGCCCCAACTTCTGAGCTACCACCTGTTGTAACCAAGACTCGTATCGAGGAGGCTTCAAAGAAATATTCGGGGGTGAACCCTAGGTCTCTTGAGGTCGAGGTGTTTTCTCGATCAACAAATTCTACACCGGGCGGGGCCGGTTTCGAAACTCAGAAGATCGGACAGAGCGCCCCAAGCGATTCGCTCGGGGCCATGAAAATAGGTCAAATTCCTTCAATGCCGGTGTTTTTTGAAGAAGCAATAAGGGAGGCCTAATGGATGACGGCCTCCGAGATCGGCGGAGGCTCTAGCACAGGTGATCCTTTCCGGGATTACTTCATGGGAGTCGATGACGCCTCTGATATTACTGATGCTTCGATCCTCATGGCGGAAGCCCAACGTCTTTTTTCTAAGGTAAGTGCAATTTCTTTTTGGTTATTTTTCTTCGCCTCTTTCTCCACAAATCTAACTTGTGTTTTCTTTTTTGTATAGGCCTCTACCAAATTCCAAGCTGACCTTAGTCAGTGTGAAGCCAAACTACAAAGGGTGTTGGAAGAAAGAAATTCCCTGAAGTTACTTTGTGGACGAAAGGACGAGGCCATAAAGGATCTTCAAGCGAACCTGTCCAAGGCTCATGAAGAGGAGGCCGATTTAGATAAGAAGGAAACCACCCTTCGAATAAAGTATGGAATCTATTCGACATTGGAGGCTAACACTTCCCTATCTCAGCTGCAGCAGAAGGTAGAGAAGATGGAGGTGCTCCGGGCAGAGGTCGATCAGGTCAAGGCCGACTATTATCTTTGAATAATTTATACATGCGTACATGTTTTGTTGTCAAGGATTAGCTAATCTATATGGACACAATTCATACAATTGTTTGGCCCATTACAAAATTTTCTTATCGAGACCCATTGATACTAGGTACATTTCGCAAACACATAACATCTGAGGGTGATACCTGATCGGCTCTCACCCACACTACTATTAGAGTAGGAAGATGAGGGTCGGTGCAGCTTTTACCCAAAAGGTCGGGATCGAATCCTCAGGGAGTTATGATTTGGAGTGAATTTCTAAGTGATCTAGCAATGGTTCGTGTTCTTGATTACACTTTTCATCATTGATGGTTTTGTACTATAACTATGATTCATACTAATAATGATTGTAATTGAACTACTATTATTTTTGTGGGTTGTTTTCTAAATGGATAAAGGCACTAGGGTTATGACTTCCACCTAGGCGAGTAATTAACGGATTCTAATACCTAAGGCAAAGATGTTATTCGGGGGATTTATGATATAGCCAAATGCTCCAAAGTTATCCACTCTATATCTCACGGTAGTTTGAGTAGCTATGACTAATTGCCTTTCTCAAGGTCAATTGGGTGTCAAATATGCACAAGCAATATGGGCTCAAGTAGGGTTTTACTCTCTTGAGATTTGACCCGTTAATTGGGACTATCAATTCTCATGATTTCATCCCAATTCCTTGTTGGGTTGATTTTCTAGACTCAAGTCCTCTTTCTCAAGAAGAACCCAAGTCAATTGAACACCAATTAGTGTTTGCAACCACTAATTTTAACAATAAAACCACAAATCAACCCAAATATCCATCACCCATAAACATCTAAGCCCTAATTTAGAGAACCCATTAATTACCCACACTAGGGTTGAGCCACAACCCTAGCTAATGGGTTTAGCTACTCATAATCAATGAAGAAATCACAGAAATAGATGAAGCAAAACCCATATGATTAATTTTTAAAATAAAATAAGAAGATTCAATGTTGAAAAGAAGCTAAAATTGCAACAAAAGATGAAAATAGACTATTCACGAGTTGCCCACTGTTGCTGATACTCATCTTACCCTAAAAAAATACAAAAGAAGCTATTTATACCCAACCAAAATTTCAGATAAAAATACCACTGCGAGGTTACCGCGGACCGTGTAAAAGCAACTGCGGTCTGCGGTGGACTGCTTTGGCTTCAGCTGCTGAATCTCTGAATCTTCTTGACCGCGGATCGCGTAAAATGGTCCGCGGTTCCCTTTTTCCTTCAAAATCCTGTCCTCTGAATCTCACCATCGCGGACCGCGAAGAATAGACCGCGGCCGCGGTGGATTTTAGCCTTCAAAACACCTCTCTGAATTTCACCACCGCGGGTCGCGAAGATTGGACCGCGGCCGCGGTGGACTTGGCCTTGAAATGGCTTCTCTGAACTTCACCACCACGGACTGCGAAGAATGGACCGCGGCCGTGGTGGTCACTTGAGAATTCCCTTTTTGTCGTTCTTGGTACTTGTGGAAGTTTCACTCCTTTTTGAGAAGTTCTTTAATTACTTGTTATCCTTTTTGGTTCAAACCTGCAACAAGCACAACACGTAAGACTTTGGGACTATTTTGTGTACAATTGTATTGAAAGATGAAGCAGTTAGAGTATAAAACAAGGTAAAATCCCTAGTCATCAACTCCCCCAAACTTAAGTTTTTGCTTGTCCTCAAGCAAACAAAATAAGCCCCATTTTGAGTAATTCCAAGAACATTCGGCTGTCCTAAGGTAACCTCTTCTAGCATCAATTGGGACTAACAATTTCCCTCAATGCAAATGAATCATTAACAACATTTGACCCTTTTTGAAACCATGGATTTAAGTGTGACACAAGAGCATCAAGAGTTGACACGACTCATCAATGAAACTCTTACTACCACTTTGGTCATTGTGGAACCCAGACTCATACTCCTCAACTTTCCTTAAGCACATCACTTTAGAATTGTAATGTTCAGAACGAGGATAATGGGATTTCACTCATCTCTCTCAAAGAAAAGACTCAAGTCCGACTCAAAGTACCATAGGGTTGCCCCTTATGTAAGTCACCACTAATGTAAGTTTCATTCAAATCAAGATCATATAGGGCTTTTGTGGGTACATGATGAAGGCTTTTGGTTAAAGGTAGGAAACATTTGGTCAGAGTGAGTTCAATCTTGCCTTAAGCACTTCATCTGTTTCACATTCTTTGACTCCTTGAGTCAATTAGCTCTTTCTGGAGGGTTGGAAAGACATACTGTCACACCTTTTTGTTCTTTCAAATCACTTTTTCTCCTTTATAGGCATTCCACACCTTTAATCACATTTCTTCCATTGGTTCCCTTTATTTCTTCTACTTTCTTCATTCTTTTTGGCTTTTTGATCTTTTTTTTCTTTTCTTTCTTTTTCATTGCCTTTCCTTTTCTTTCTTTTGTACCTTCTTTTTCACTTTGTTTCAATTCCTCGTCTCTCCCCCAAACTTATGCTTTTGCCTTGTGTTAAGGAAAGATTTGGGTGCCAAGAGAGGGTTAAAAATGGGTAAAGGCTTGTAACATGGTTTTTGAAAGAAAAAGGTTTAAGGCTCAAAAGGGTTGACTAGAGACAGTGTCACTGGTAGGCTATGGAAATGTTCAATTCACTATTTGGATCAAGGAGAGCCTATACTCACCTCTTAAGTCAAACTTCACTTATGATTTCTCCTAGACAAACATTCAGGGCAAGTTCTAGACTAATGGCACGGGACTTGGACTTGAAATTCAAACTCTCACCACTCAAGCTATGGGATCGCTAAAGAAACAGAGTCTGGGGCCCATAATAACCTTAGTTATGTTTTGAGCAACACAATGGTCCCGAAAAACCACTTGATGATTATCGGCCAACACAAGAGTCTCAAGGTCACAACTTTCACCATCCTAAACACAACGATTTGTTTTTTTACCATGGGATCAATGGAAAATGTGTTAGGCCCAAGTGAAGCTTTGCTTAAGGCACCTTTATTCACTAACTATTAAAAAGAAACAAAAAAGAAAAACAGACTCAAACCCTTAAGAAAGTTGTCACACCATCCATCCTCGGGAAGAGCCACCCGGTTCACACAAATTGCATCTTTGGAAAGAACCGTGGCATTAAGAAAACCAAAGCCTCAAAATTCAACGTTCTCCTGTGAATGGTCTTTCCTGCCTGCAACCAATCCGGGGCTTCACTCGGGATAGTCAAATGCTCCGCCAGCCAATGACGGGCCTCATCACCCGCATCCAACTTCTCTCGGTATTGTGTGTCATCTACCTCATCAAACTCTAGATAAGCATTCAATGATGCCTCATCAAAAGGTACCGTGAGATTCCTCACCATGGTTGCCTTGGAGTCTTTCTTCAGAAAAGACAAGTTTGTGTAAAACTCCTTGACAAGGTGTTCGTTGGCTTCTAGAAGGTAGCAAGAGAAGTAGTCCCAACCCTTTCTCTCCCTGAATTGTCTCTTCACATTTGGGTTGAGTGGCAATAGATCTTTGGTGGTGAACCTGCGCTCCGTTATCAATTTTCTCTCCGACCACCACTCCCGGAATCTATGGAAAGCTGCCTCACTAACAAATCTATCTTGTCACACCACTGGGTTTCTTGTTCTGTCCACTCCCCCAACTTGGGGTTCACCCCTTGTTTGGGGTTCATCTACAACTGCTTCATCTTCGGAATGCTCGCCTGACAGGGAAGCTGTGGGTGAGGTGGAGTCTGTGTGGCCACTCCCTGCTGCTGAGCCTTCAGACGACTCAGAATTGGCTGGTGCTGGGGCAGTGGGAGAGACAGATGGCTCATTGGTCAGCCTGAACCTCTCCGGGAAGTCTGGGTAGTGCTCAGGTATGGATTCTTAAGACTCTCCCTCGTAGGGTACATATTCACTTCCCGATTGGGAAGCAGCTCTATCCATTGACCGGATTGCCTTTCTTGTCTCTTTCATAGCTTGTCGGACTTTGGGGGCCAGTTTGATTGTCCCTTGGCCTCTCCCCCGGGATGACTCTCCCCTGCCACCAGGTGCCACCACCGCGTGATTGGACCATTCTCTGCAAGTTTAAATCATATAAACATTGTTAGTACCCAAGCAGTGGATAGAATAGAGATACACATATGAATTGCATAATGCAGAGAGGAACTGCAGAAGGGGGACCGCGGACCGCAGTCCGCAGTGAAGGGATTGGGGAAGAATGTCCTCTCTTATTGTGGGCACCGCGGACTGCGAAAAAGCGACCGCGGCACGCGGAGAAGTGGGGTTCATACTACCCACTTCTCTAAAGTTAAGCACCGCGGTTCGCGAAAGATCGACCGCAGTCCGCGGTCATGAATGGGACCTTTAATTCAAACACCGCGGTACGCGAAAAAGTGACCGCGTACCGCGCTCATACCAAAAACTAGGGTTTCCATTTTTCAGTGATTTTCAAGTTCAAATGCACATTTTGTTAAAACCCTACGTGTTCAATCAGTGAAATTAGTTACAAAGGGTCTAAACTGAGCAATATGAACAAACCCTAACATGGTTAAAGGCTTAGAGAGGAAAATGGGTGAAAAAGAGAAGAATACCAAATAATCAAGAAAAATAATCAAATTAAAAAGTTAATGAATCATAATTACACTTACTGGATGTTGAGATGATGAGTAAATGAATGAAATGCATGCTTTGAAAATATGAAGCTTGAGACATAGTAAATTTTTTGCTCTGGAGAGTTAAAATGCGTAAAGTGTAAAATGAAGCCCTGAAGAACTATTTATAGAGGGGACCTGGGGCCCACTACACTTACCCACCGCGGACCGCGAAAAAGCAACCACGGACCGCGAAAAAGCGACCGCGGTCCGCGTTCATTCAATATTCCTGGGCTCTTTAACAGATGGTCACCGCGGTCCGCAAAGATTGCTTTAGAGATACAGGGACATCTGTTGGGGCTCCGCGGACCGCGAAATGAGGACCGCGGCCGCGAACCAAACTTTAGAGAGCAGTGTTTCACATAAGGAGGCTCCGCGGACCGCGAAAATTCAATCGCGGTCGCGGTGCCAACTTCAGAGACTTGTACATTCAACACCTAGCATTCTGTCCTGCATCAAAATAATCCTACAACATCCCAAAACCAGTTAGTGCAAAAATGAGTCCTATACTACCAAGAAAATCAAAGAAAAACAAAAATAAAGACCCATGGGTTGCCTCCCAAGACGCGCCTGATTTAACGTCGCGGCACGACGCATGTTACCAAGTTCATTTGAAATGGAAAAGTGTCACCACATGGATATCATCAATCTTTCCCAGGTACTGCTTGACCCTGTTCCCATTTACTCTGAAAATCTCCCCACTTTTGTTCTTTAGATCAAGAGCACCAAACGGAGTCACAAAAACAACTTCAAAAGGTCCGCTCCGCTTTGACTTAAGCTTTCCCGGAAACAGACGTAACCGAGAATTGAACAAAAGAACCAAGTCACCTACTTTGAACTCCTTTCCAAGAGCATACTTATCATAAAGATACTTCATTTTGTCCTTGTACAAGGACGAACTGGAGTAGGCATGGAATCTGAATTCGCCAAGTTCATTAAGCTGCTCCACAGGAAGTTTGGCTGCCACATCCCATTCAAGGTTCAACTTCCTCGAGGCCCACATGGCCTTGTGCTCTAACTCAACTGGTAGATGGCAAGATTTCCCAAACACCAATCGGTACGGAGATATACCGATCGGGGTCTTATAGGCAGTCCTATAAGCCCATAGAGCGTCATCCAACTTCTTTGACCAATCGATCCAAATTGCATTGACCGCTTTTGACAATATGCTCTTTATTTCCCTGTTGGAGACTTCAACTTGGCCACTCGCCCGGGGATGGTAGGGGGGGTAACTTTGTGATTTACACCATACTTTGAAAGCAAGGTGTCAAAGGCTTTATTACAGAAATGCGACCCCCCATCACTAATGATTGCACGAGGCGTGCTAAACCTTGTAAAAATGCTCTTCTTGAGAAATGCCACAACACTCCGGGCCTCATTGTCGGGTAGAGCCACTTCTTCAACTCATTTAGAGACATAATCCACCGCCACAAGAATGTAGGTGTTCCCACAAGAGCTAACAAATGGGCCCATGAAATCGATACCCCACACATCAAATATATCCTCTTCGAATATAATATTGAGAGGCATCTCATATTTCTTTGAAATTCCCCCGGCCCTCTGACACTCATCACATCTCTTTACTAAGTCACCGGCATCTTTATACAAAGAAGGCCAAAAGAAACCACAACTCAGCACCTTTGAAGCAGTCCTTACCCCTCCATGATGACCACCATATGGTGAGGAGGGGCAAGACTCAAGAATCGACCTTTGTTCTTCTTCTGGTACACATCGCCGGATGACCCCATCAGTGCAAATCTTGAATAAATATGTCTCATTACAATAGAAGTCCATGTTATCCCTCCTAAGCTTCTTCTTTTGGTTAGAAGAGAACTCACAAGGGACAACACCCGTGACAATATAGTTTGCAATGTCGGCAAACCATGGCATTTCTTGCATAGATACCGAAAGAAGTTGCTCATCGGGGAAACTGTCATTGATCTCAAGCCCATCAGAAGGTCAACCTTGCTCCTCCAATCGATAAAGATGGTTGTCCACTTGGTTTTCGCACCCTTTCTTATCAACAATTTCCAAGTCGAACTCGTGAAGCAACAATACCCAACGCATGAGTCTCGCTTTGGAATCCTTTTTGGTCATGAGATACTGAAGTGCCGCATGGTCAGTGTGCACTATGACCTTGGCACCCATCAAATAAGGACGAAATTTCTCCATAACAAAGACTATTTCCAAAAGCTCATTCTCTATGAGGGTGTAATTCATTTGGGCCGAGTTCATAGTTTTTCTAGCATAATAAATAGGGTGGAAGATCTTGTTCACCCTCTAGCCCAACACATCCCCCACAGCTACATCACTCGAGTCACACATAATCCCAAAAGGAGAGCTCCAATCCGGCACCGTGATGATAGGAGTTGTGGTAAGCTTGTGCTTCAACAATTCAAAGGCACTCATGCAATTCTCATCAAAATGAAATTTGGCATCTTTCTCAAGAAATTTGTACAAAGGATTGACCACCTTAGAGAAGTCCTTAATGAAACGCCGATAGAACCTGGCGTGCCCAAGGAAGCTCCGGACTCCCCTAACCGAAGTTGGTGATGGTAACTTAGAAATCACCTCAATTTTTGCTTTGTCCACTTCAATACCGTTCCTAGAGATTTTGTGACCCAACATTATACCTTCTTCCACCATAAAGTGGCATTTTTCCCAATTCAACACCAAGTTGGTTTCTTCACAGCGAGCAAGGACTTTGTCAAGATTACTCAAGCACTCATCAAAGGAATCCCCTACTACACTGAATTCATCCATAAACACCTCAAGGAAATCTTCAACCATATCTGTAAACATCACCATCATGCACCGTTGGAAAGTGGCGGGTGCATTGCAAAGTCCAAAAGATACACGGGCGAAGGCAAAGGTACCATACGGACATGTGAAAGTGGTCTTCTCTTGATCCTCTAGGGCAATCAAAATCTGATTATAGCCTGAATACCCATCTAGAAAATAGTAGAAATCCCGACCCGCAAGCCTATCTAATATTTGATCCAAGAATGGCAAGGGAAAATGGTCCTTGCGGGGTCATTTTGTTGAGCTTGTGGTAGTCCATTGATACGCTCAATTTACACCTTAAAAGAAGCGATCATTGTCAAATATAGTAACCCAACAAGGTTGGGGTCGAATCCCACAGAGAACAATATGAGGGCGTTTAGGAATGCTAGAGAATTATCACTGATCGTGCAGTGCCAAACAAATATGATTTTGGGTTTTTGATAATTGTTTATAACTAAATGCGAAAATATAAACTACCCTAGGAAGCAATTAAAATGATCGATGGCAACAAGTATCGATGCTTCGGGTATTACACTCGAGTAACGATCCAATGTATTTCACGATTTTACAAATATGAGCGGGTAATGTTAATTAGCCACGGATAATATTTCTTAATTAGCTTTTCCCAAAGACTAACAAGACTTCCTAATTGAATTATCCCTAACCCAATTAGGAGATTAAGCACTTCCGGGTTTGGCTACAAGTAGTTCAATCCTATCCCTAGGTAGAATCTATAAAATGAGGGTTAAATCCTCAAGTTCTTGTTAATTAATCTTTCCCAACCCCAAATAATCTTTTCCAAAACTAATTCGGAGTTAATGGGCGAGTCCTAGGGTTAGCTAATCCCTTTGGAAACATTAAAGAACAAGAATAATTAAAATAACAAACACCCACTTCACAAATATATGAAAATCATTCAATACATAAGCACAACAAGGTATTTAATCCACACTTTAAACATGAATATTCCCATAAACCATATTCAAGTGTTGGAAAAATACTACACACTTAGATATACAATACAAAGCAAGGAAATGAAGAAATAAACACAAATGGGTAAAGAAAACTTCACCACAAAGTCGAAATCTACAAATCCAAAGTGTGTGTGAAAACACACAAATCAATACTTGTTCTTCTCTACTCAAAATATATTTACAAAGCTCAAAATATATCCACAATATTATTTTACTGCCAAAGATACCAAAAAATGGCTGATAGGTCGAGTATATAAGAGTTGAGTTTAGAAAATGTGATTTTACACCTTTGTCCAAATCTGATGCCCGGCTACCGCACCTGCGGAAGATTCATCGCAGGTGCGCTTCCGCAAGGGCGGAATATTTCTCGCAGGTGCGAGTTCTGAGTTTTGTCACTTTTCCGCAGGAGCGGATGTCTGGTCGCACCTGCGGTTCCGCAGGTGCGTAAAAAGCACCGCAGGTGCGAGTCTTGTGTGCCTGAGCTGGCTTCGCAGGGGTGACAATTCTTCGCAGGAGCGAGGTCGCGCTTGCGACCTATAATCCGCAGGTGCAGAATCACTGAAGCCTTTCATTCATATTTTCACCGCTTTTTGTCCAACTTTCAGTCCAATTCAACACCAACCTTCATAGCATCATTTCCCTGAAAATTGAGCAATTATACACTAACAACGGCCTCAAGTTATCATTTAGCAATACAAAATCTAATGAGAAGAGGCTAAAATGAGTGGTAAAATTACCACTCATCATCCATACACACCCACCATTCAGTAACCGTTCTTGTAGGAATGAGTTCATTTTTGTCATTTTGGACCACCGTCATTCCACCCCTTTTTGGTACGCATTGGACCGGAGAAGTCCAAGCGCTATCCGAAATTGGATAGACAACCCCCGCATCGAGCCATTTTTTTATCTCTTTCTTCACCACCTCTTGCATTGACTCATTGAGCCTCCGTTGGTGTTCTACGGAAGGCTTTGCTCCATCCTCCAAGAGTTCATCCTATTGCTTTCTTCCTCCTCCCTAGCACATTTAAAGTTGAGTATACCTGCAATTGGGTTAGGCAAGAGGAAAGAATAACAGGAAAAGTACTAGATGGACCAAGATATTCATACCTGAGGTGGGAGGGTAGTGGCTTCAACTCCAAAGTCGGGACCTCTTCAATTGAAGGCTTTGTTGGTGGAGTATTCCGGTTCTCCAAGTCTAATGATAGATTTCAGGGACCATAGGAGTAAGAACCCATGCCTTGAAAGGCATTGTTACTTTCAAGAAAACCATCTACCACGGTGTCCTCGTGGTCCAATAAGGCAACCTCCACTGGATCCCACATGGATCATAGAGCTTGCATCATCAATAATAACCTCAGTCACGAGGTCCATAAAAGAGCATACCTCTCTCCTGTTGGGCTGCTTCATCGACTTACACACATGGAATACCACCTTCTCATTGCCCACTCGGAAAGTGAGCTCCCTAGATTCAACATCAACCAAGGCCTTCCCCGTGGCAAGGAAGGATCTTCCCAAAATGATGGGGACCTCAAAATCCACTTCACAATCCAGAATGACAAAGTCCTCGGGCAAAATAAATTTGTCCACCCGCACCAACACATCATCAATTATCCCTAGGGGCCTCTTCATCGACCAATCCTCCATTTGCAAATGCATTGAGGTCTCCCTAGGTTTCCCGATTACCAATGTTTTAAATATCGAGTATGGCATCAAGTTAATACTCGCCCCAAGGTCACACAAGGCTTTGGCAAAATCCGCACTCCCGATAGTGCAAGGAATGGTAAAAGCTCCCAGGTCTTCAAGTTTCGGTGCCATGGAATGTACTATGGCACTCACTTGGTGAGTCATCTTGATAGTCTCACACTTCATAGACCGCTTTTTAGTGATTAAGTCCTTCACGAACTTAGCGTACCCGGGCATTTGTTCCAAGGCTTCCACCAACGGGACATTAATGGAAATATTCTTCATCATATCAATAAACTTCTTGAACTGAGTCTCTTGCTTTTGTTTGGCCAACCGTTTAGGGTAAGGAGGAGGGGGGCTAGGCAATGGTGCCTTGTCTTGTGGGACCACCGGCTCCGGCATATCAATCACGTGTTCCTAGACGGGTTCACATCCCTTTGCAAGTCCTCCCCATTATCATATATATCAATTCTCACCTCACTTGTAGTTGGCTCTTCCACCACTTGCTCATTTTCAATTGGTAGTTCATCATGGGGCAATTCATCATCATCAACAATAATTCGCTTTTGCCTCGAAGTACTTGCTTCACCACCTTTTCCACTTCTCATGGTCACCGCCATGGCGTGACCGGTATTATTATTGTTCCCACCCTTGGGGTTCACCACCGTATCACTTGGTAGTGCACCCTTTGGGCATGTGTTTAAGGCATGAGAAATTTGGCCCATTTGCACATCAAGGTTTCTAATAGAGGTGTTATGAGAGGCCAGCTGAGCATCGGAGTCTGCATTTCGCTCCATCATCTGCTTGAACATGTTTTCAATTCTCCCCATATCATTGCTTGATGAGCTTTGTCCTTGAGACTGATACAGGGGTGGATTGCTTGGTTGTTGGTACATCAGGGGCCTTTGAAAGCCCGACCCCCAGTTACCATTTCCATCCCAGTTGTTGTTGTTGTTGCCTCCACTCCAATTATCATTGTTGTTCCTCCATTGCCGATCATTGTTGTTCCCCCAATTCCGTGCATTGTTGTTATTGTTCCAATTTCTTTGTCTTTGATTACCCCAATTCTGATTGTTGCCTTGGTTTCTTCAGTTTTGATTGTTTCCTTGACCTTGGTAATTATTAGCATACATCACATCCTCTTCTTGGTCATCATACTCTTCTTCTTGACCTTATCCACTTGGCCCTTGGTCACCCTGATCATTGTTTCCTTGCTTAGAATTTCCCCAGGGTCTTCTTTGGTTCACTCCCTCCATGGAATTTACTTGCTTAGGCCTTTGTAATTTTTGAAGTTGGGCCTTTGCAAGTTGGTTCATAGTGGTCGTGAGCTCGGCAATTGCTTGCCCCTATTCTTGAAGTTCTTTGTGAAGACTATTGACACCGGTCTCACCCTGAGGTACGTTTGCTCTACTTTGCCAAGCTGACGATGTGTCATCCATTTCATCTAGTATCTCACATGCCTCGGGGTAACTCAATTTCATGAAATTTCCACCGGCCAACTGATTGACCACACATTGATTGACAGTGTTTATCCCTCGGTAGAAAGTCTGATGGATCATGGCTTCAGTCATGTCATTGTTTGGACATTCCTTAACCATGGTCTGGTATCTCTCCCATATCTCATGCAAAGGCTCGTTGGTTCTTGCTTAAAGGACAAGATTTCATCTATGAGCGCCGCCATATGACTTGGTGAGAATAATTTAGCAATGAATTTGTCCGCGGGCTCATCCCAAGTAGATATTGAGTGGTTGGGAAGCTGCTCGAGCCAGTCAAGAACCTTACCTCGAAGAGAGAAGGGGAATAACTGAAGTCTCAATGCATCCTCTGAGACATTCGTCTGCTTACTACCCAAGTAGATATTGAGTGGTTGGGAAGCTGTGCGAGCCAGTCAAGAACCTTACCTCGAAGAGAGAAGGGGAATAACTGAAGTCTCAATGCATCCTCTGAGACATTCGTCTGCTTACTACCCAAGTAGATATTGAGTGGTTGGGAAGCCGCTCGAGCCAGTCAAGAGGCTTCCCTCGAAGAGAGAAGGGGAATAACCGAAGTCTCAATGCATCCTTGAGACATTCGTCTACTTACTACCCGGGTGAAATAACCCCTCTGCTCAAAAAGGGTAAGCATCACATTTGTTATCTAAACATTTCCCACCCTAATCCTCGGCGGGACAATGGCACTAGAATACCCCTCGTTTGGAAGAACCCGAGGGGAAGCTCTAGCAGCTGGAGGTGGAGGAGGATCCTGATTGTCCTCATTAATATTGGTCGGTCGGCCTCGCCTGGAGAAGATACTTGGTTTATTTCCTCTTCTTGGTTGTCATATACCTCCTCCACGATGTTTCCCAAAGGATCCGCCATAAGAACTGAAATGATTCAACACACACGTTAATAGAAAAAGGAAAGAAAAATACTTAACACTACTATTCATGTAGATAATCAACACCGTATAACTCCCCGGCAACGACGCCAAAAAGTGATCGGCTTTCACCCACACTACTATTAGAGTAGGAAGATGAGGGTCGGTGCAGCTTGTACCCGAAAGTTCGGGATTGAATCCTCAGGGAGTTATGATTTGGAGTGAGTTTCTAAGTGATCTAGCAATGGTTCATGTTCTTGATTACACTTTTCAGCATTGATGGTTTTGCACTATAACTATGATTTATACTAATAATGATTGTAATTCAACTACTATTATCTTTTTGGGTTGTTTTCTAATTGGATAAAGGCACTAGGGTTATGACTTCTACCTAGGCGACTAATTAACGGATTCTAATACCTAATACAAAGATGTTATTCGGGAAATTTATGATATAGCAAAATGCTCCAAAGTTACCCACTCTATACCTCTTGGTAGTTTGAGTGGCTATGACTAATTGCCTTTCTCAAGGTCAATTGGGTGTCAAATATGCACAAGCAATATGGGCTCAAGTAGGGTTTTACTCTCTCAAGGTTTGACCCGTTAATTGAGACTATCAATTCTCATGATTTCATCTCAATTCCTTGTTGGGTTGATTTCCTAGACTCAAGTCCTCTTTCTCAAGAAGGACCCAAGTCAATTGAACACCAATTGGTGTTTGCAACCACCAATTTTAACAATAAAACCATAAATCAACCCAAATATCCATCACCCATAAATATCTAAGCCCTAATTTAGAGAACCCATTAATTACCCACACTAGGGTTGAGCCACAACCCTAGCTAATGGGTTTAGCTACTCATAATCAATGAAGAAATCACAGAAATAGATGAAGCAAAACCCATATGATTAATTTATAAAATAAAATAAGAAGATTCAATGTTGAAAAGAAGCTAAAATTGCAACAAAAGATGAAAATAGACTATTCATGAGTTGCCCACTGCTGCTGATACTCAGCGTACCCTAAAAGAATACAAAAGAAGCTATTTATACCCAACCGAAATTTCGAACAAAAATACCCATGCGGGGTTACGGCGGTCCGCGGTGGACTGCTTTGGCTTTAGCTGCTGAGTCTCTGAATCTTCTTGACCGCGGACCGCATAAAGTGGATTGCGGTCCACGGTGCCCTTTTGCGTTCAAAATCCTATACTCTGAATCTCACCACCGCGGCCGCGGTGGATTTTACACTTCAAAACACCTCTCTGAACTTCACCACCGCGGGCTGCGAATATTGGACTGCGGCCGCGGTGGACTTGGCCTTGAAATGGCTTCTCTGAACTTCATCACCGCGGACCGCGAAGAATGGACCGCGACCGCAGTGGTCACTTGAGCTTGCCCTTTTTGTCGTTCTTGGTTCTTGTGCAAGTTTCACTCCTTTTTTGAGTAGATCTTTCATCCTTTTTGGTTCAAACCTGCAACAAGCACAACACTTAAGCCTTTGGGACTATTTTGTGTACAAATGTATTCAAAACTTAAGCAGTTAGAGTATAAAACAAGGTAAAATCCCTAGTCATCAATATCCCCAAGTATTCGAGGTTCATTGCAAACAAGCCTTGGATACTGTTAAATCATCCTCAGGTAGCACATAATTGTTTCCTCGTTAAAAACCTTGCCGTAAAACCCCATTTGGGATAAAAACTGATCTAAGGGAAAAAGCGTGCAAAGAGAAGTGTATCGAATACCTGAGGTCTCGATTTCTTCGATCGAATACCTTCAATGAGTTAGTTTTGAATGCTTAAGTAAATGAAAGAAAAGAGAAGGTCATACCTTAGCAATAGCACCGCTTAAGGAGTGATATGTTCTAGTTATTTGACAATGGTTCTCCGTTCATTGTAGTTTGTAAGATCCTTTCACTATGTCGAGGATTTGGTAGGGTCCTTCCCATTTAGGACCGAGTTTTCCTTCATTAGGGTCTCGAGTGTTGATGGTGACTTTTCTTAGGACTAGTCCCCGGCTTTGAAGTGTCGAAGGTTGGTTCTTCTATTGTAGTACCTCTCGATTCGTTGCTTTTGTGAAGCCATTCAAACGAGTGCAGCCTCTCGTCTTTCATATAACAATTCGACACTGGTATTCATATCCTCGTGGTTTGACTCCTCTGTCGCATGTTGGAACCTTGTGCTGGGCTCTCCCACTTCAACTGGTATCAAGGCTTTGGAGTTGTATACTAAGGAAAACAAAATTGCTCCTGTACTGGACTTCGACGTTGTCCGATAAGCCCATAGGACCTCGGGAAATCTTTCTCTCCACTTCCCTTTGGTTTTGTTTAGCCTTTTCTTAAAGTTTTGAAATGATTGTTTTGTTTGTTGATTCGGCCTATCTGTTCCCACTAGGGTGATACGGTGTCGATAATATCATCTTTATTTTGTGATCTTTGAGGAATTTCTTTACTTTGCTGCCGATGAACTGTTTGTCATTATCACATACTATTTCCACGGGTATCCCAAATCACCAAGCGATATGATCCCATATAAAATCGATCACTTCTTTTTCTCTAACTTTTTTGAATGCATGTGCTTCAATCCATTTAGAGAAATAGTCAGTCATAAATAATATGAACTTAGCTTTACCTGGGGTCGATGGCAGAGGACTGATGATGTCCATTCCCCATTTCATTAATGGCCATGGGGATAGGACCGAGTGAATTTGTTCGCCGGGCTGGTGGATCCTTGGTGCAAACCTTTGACATTTATCGTATATTCGAACGAAATCCTTAGAGTCTTTTTCCGTGCTGTCCCAATAATATCCTGCTCTGGTGACCTTTCGAACTAGTGACTCGGCTCCAGAATGGTTCCCAGAAGTGACTTCGTGGATTTCTCGTAGAATATAGTCATTATCTCCCGATCCCCAGCATACCGCCAATGGACCATCGAATGTTCTCCTGTATAATGTTCGTGTGCATCTGATGTGAATCGAGCGACTTTAGTCTGTAAGGCCCTCGATTCGTTGGGATCCGATTGTAACTTCCCGTTCTTGAAGTATTCGATGTATTTGTTTCTCCAATCCCAGGATAAGCTTGTAGAATTTATTTCAACATGTCCTTCCTCGATTACAGATCTCGAGAGTTGGACGATAGTCCCCGAGTTGATCTCATCTTCTTCGACCGATGACCTAAAATTGGCAAGTGCATCAGCCTCGTTATTTTGTTCTCGAGGTATATATTGTAGAGTCCACTCTTTGAAGCGGTGCAAGGTTACCTGCAATTTGTCTAAGTACCTCTGCGTCCTGCCCTCTCGAACAATGAAGGTTCCGTTGGCCTGGTTAACTACCAGTAGGGAGTCGCGTTTAGCTTCAACAACTTCTTCTACCAAGCTTTTAGCTAGCTCGAGACCTGGAATCATAGCCTCATACTCGGCCTCGTTGTTAGTCAATTTGGATGTTTTAATTGATTGTCTAAAAATATTGCCCGAGGGCGGTTTCAAAACAATGTCGAGCCCGGACCCTTTCACATTCGAGGCACTGCCTGTTAAGAGGGTCTATACCCCCGATGATGTACATGATTTTAGTAGAAATTCCTTTTCCACTTCGGGTACGAGGGTTGGCGTAAAGTCGGCCACGAAGTCAGCTAAAATTTGAGACTTGATGGTCGTTCGAGGTTGATCTTCGATATCATACCTGCCAAGTTCGACGGCCCATTTGGCTAATTGGCTCGATAGTTCAGGCTTGTGAAAAACATTTCGGAGTGGATAAGTGGTTATCACACATATGAGGTGGCACAGGAAATATGGCTTTAATTTTCTTGATGCACTTATTAGTGCAAATGCCAATTGTTCTAAATTTGGATACCTAGTTTCAGCATCTCATAAGGTTCGACTTACGTAATTAAAAGGAAATTGCGTACCTTGCTCTTCTCAGACTAGTATACCCGTTAGCTCTATCTCGGACACTGACAAGTATAAGTACAACTTCTCGTCTGCCTTTGGAGTGTGGAGAAGAGGTGGGCTCGATAAGTATCATTTCAATTCCTCCAATGCTTGTTGACATTCTGAGGTCCATGCAAAATCATTTGTCTTTTTGAGTAAAGAAAAGAACCTATGACTTCGATCCGACGACCTCGAAATCAATCAGCCCAAGGTAGCTATCCGTCCAGTTAGCCTTTATAAGACCTTCACACTATCTACGATGGTGATATCCTTGATGTCCTTAATCTTATCAGGGTTGATTTCGATTCCCCAATTTGATACCATAAAGCCGAGGAATTCGCCCGAGCCGACCCTGAAAGCACATTTTTCGAGGTTAAGTTTCATGTTGTACTTCCTTAAGATTTGGAATGTTTCCTGCAAATGAGTCAAATGGTCTTCTGCGCGTAGGGACTTAACTAACATATCGTCAATGTAAACTTCCATTAATTTACCTATATATTCTTCGAACATTTTGTTAACTAGGCGTTGGTATATAGCTCCTGCATGTTTTAGCCTGAAGGGCATTACATTGTAACAATAAGTTCTATACTTAGTGATAAAGGAAGTCTCTTCTTGGTCTACTGGATCCATCTGGATTTGATTGTACCCAAAATAGGCATCGAGAAAGGTAAGGATCTTGTGGCTGGCCATGGCATCGATCATGTGATCGATGTTAGGAAGTGGAAAAGAGTCTTTCAGACATGCTTTGTTCAAGTCCTTATAGTCTACACACATTCTAAGTTTGTTCCCCTTTTTGGGGACTATGACTACATTAGCTAACCATTCGGGATCTTTTACTTCCCGAATTGATCCTATTTTAAGAAATTTGGTTACCTCCTCCTTTATGAAGGCATGCTTTACCTAGGACTAAGGTTTTCTCTTTTTCTTTATCGGTCTGAACTTGGGATCCAGGCTCAACCGATGAGTTGTTATCTCCGGTGGGATTCCTGTCATGTCTAAATGGGACCATGCAAATAAATCCATGTTATCAAATGCAATCCATTCTAAATGGGACCATGCAAAGCAATCCTGAGTTCGAGGGTCAACCCCGTTCCCAAGTATATCTTTTGTTCAGGTAGATACTCGATAAGTATCACATGTTCGCGCCTCGACTGTTGATTTGGTTGCATCTGATTCTTCGGGAAAAACGAAAGTTCGAGGAGTGAGAAAATCATCTTTTTCTTCCTCGATTACCTATTTCTCCGATTCAGTTGAAGCTGGGGTCGGTGATTGCTATTTTGTCGCCTGCTTGTCTATGGTGCTCAATTTTTCTGAGGTCAAAGGTGTTGATATCGGCGTCACCTCATCGACTGCAAACATTTCCTTTGTAGCGTGTTGTTCCCCGTAAATTGTTTTCACACCATCCACTATTGGGAACTTCATCATTTGGTGAAGGGTTGCCAGTACTGCCCATGTGTTGTGGATCCAGGGCCTTCCGAGCAGTGCGTTGTATCTCATGTCGCCTTCGATGACATGGAATTTTGTATCTTGGATAGTACCAGTCACGTTACTGGTAGGATTATTTGTTTCACTAGCCATGTTGAAGCCGTTTAAGACCCGGTATGCAGGTACAATTTGGTCTAGCAAGTCGAGCTGCTCTACGACCCTCGATCTGATTATGTTTGCTGAGCTATCTGGATCCACTAGAACACGTTTAACTTGAATTTTATTTAACAAAATAGAAATTACCAGGGCGTTGTTGTGCGGCTGAGAGATGTCTTCTACTTCTTTGTCATTGAATGATTTTTTGAGTGCCTTCGCACACATAGTCTCGAGTCCGTTTTTCTCTGGTGATCGACACCTTGTGGGATGTCGACCCCACCGACGATCATGTGAATAACATGCTGAGATTCTTCTTGCTCGTTCTTTCCGTTTGCGTCTCTCTCCCTAAAGTGATTTTTGGCTCGATCACTAAGGAATTTTCGAAGATGTCCTTCGTTGGATAATCGAGCTACTTCCTCCCTTAGCTGCCTGCAGTCTTCGGTCCGATAGCCATGAGTGCTATGATACTTACGCATTAAATTTGGGTTCTTTTGAGAAGGATCGGTTTGTATAGGTCTGGGCCACCTAGTGTCTTTTATCCTTCCGATAGCTGAATCTGAGGGGGCTCCTAGTTGGTCGTCCTCGACCCTGATCTTCGATTGATATCAGATGTGAACATATGCCCAAGTCACAGCTGAGAACTCGATTAAATTCTGCTTCAACTGTAGTGATGCGATCGAACTCTGCTCGTTTAATCCTTGGGTGAAAGCTTGAACAGCCCAATCATCGGTAACTGGTGGTAGATCCATACGTTCCATTTGGAATTGAGATACGAATTCTCTTAGCATATCGGTATCCCTCTGCTTCACTTTGAAGAGGTCTAATTTTCTTGTGGCAGCCTTTATGGACCCAACGTGTGCTTTTACGAATGAATCCGCTAACATGACAAATGAATCGATAGAATTCGGCGGCAAGTTGTGATACCAAATCATAGCTCCCTTTGACAGGGTCTCCCCGAACTTCTTCAGCAATACGGACTCGATTTCATTATCTTCCAAATCGTTTCCTTTTATGTCGCACGTGTAATAAGTAACGTGCTCATTTGGGTCAGAGGTCCCGTTGTATTTAGGTATATCGAGCATACAGAACTTCTTTGGAATTTTGTTCGGAGCCGCACTCGGGGGAAATGGTTTTTGCACAAACCTTTTGGAGTTCATTCCCTTTACGATCGGTGGTGCCCCCGGTATCTGGTCAACTCGAGAGTTATAAGTTTCCACTTTCTTGTTGTTGGCCTTGATTTTCTTTTCTCCCGATTATATTCTCTTAGTAAGCTCCTCGAGCATCCTCATTATAGCAGGGTCGGTTGTCGAAGTATTATCACCCGATATTTCAGGCACTGGCTCGGTACGGCGAGTAACCTCTTATTCGACCCTATTCACTACCCTGTGCTGATTTTTCAACTGAGCAATGGAATTTTGTTGCGCTTGCAACATTTCAAATAATACTTGGAAACTGACTCATTTGTCTTCTCTGCCCTGTGTACCTCGACCGTTAGTTCGACCCTTTCTACGTACACTTCTTTCGGGTCCGCGCCTAAATCCGCATTTATAGAAACATGCGAAGTGAAATCAACCGGGTTGACGTGCGGTACTCCTCCTATGTCGACCTATTGCACCTCGTTTCCTGGAGCGATAACATTCTCATTTTCCCCATAGAGTCTGAGGCCGTTGTCGCCTTGTGTAGCTGCGTTTTGTGAGTTTGACATGATTTCACCTGGGAAAAAAATTCTTGACAAGAAACAAGTGTAATATAGTGTGTTATACCAGAATTAGCACTAAGCAATCACTATTATCCTTAGCCCCATGGTGGGAGCCAAACTGTTTACCTCGAAATACGAGTAAGAATTAAACTTGTAATGTAATTATAATGATGCGTGATCTAATTCAATGTCAATTGATAAATGACTAAGTGAATTAAAAAAAAAATAAACCAAACCAGTGTTGTTTTCAAGTTATCGACCTCGATTTGGAATAGGCTCGAGATCAAGGGTTAAGAAAAACAAGAACAATAAGAACAGTAGGAAATCATAAGCAAGTAGAAGAGCAGAGTATTATTATTTCTCAGTGATTGTGTATGTGACTCATATGATGGTTACAAATGAACAATGTTCCTCTTTATATAGTAGAGGAAACCTAAATAAGGTACAACTCTACTTTCGGAAACAAAATACATGATTGATATCAATAACCGTTAAGGGTTCTGCCAATCTCGGGATTCCCACCGAGATTTGAAGTCGATCGTGGATATCTCGTTATTCGTATTCGATGTCAATCTTGCCCGATCTAGATCCTTCAGTCTCCGTGTTCTTCGAGCTCGAGTTTGCTTCGATATGGACTTAATCTCGAGGCAAACCCTCGAGCCCATAAAATCGGGCGTGGTCGATTTTAATCGTATCCATGTACTAATTGCATGCATTTGACTTCCTTGTGAGAGTGAGAGATTTCTTTTATATACAAATGAGTCCTTAAACTATATTTGATCATGAGATTCAGATGTGTGGATTCAACTTAATCTCTTTGCTTTTGTTGTGAGGGAACATGGTTTCACGAAGAATAAGTAACATTATTAGACATTTATAGGATGTTGGATGTTCAAACCATGAATGCATTGGGACATAGAGTTAGTTTTTGAGGCTAGGATTGTTGTGAGCACGTCGTCTTTGTTTGAATATTTTTGAAGAATGACATAAGTAAAGAGAAGTGTATGTGATTGCATATGCTAGAGTTCAATTTTTTCTATCAACCATGGTCATTGGTGTAAAGTGCTCTAAGATAGATTAATTTGTTGGTTGACTCGAGGACGAGCAACGATTAAATGTAGGGTGTTTATATTCCGCTTAAAGTATGCATATTTTTGTGTATATTGCCTCACATTGTGCTCATGTCTCGTAGATTTCAGATGTTTAATATAATGATTTGTGCTAATTTGTGGTATTTTTATGTGTAAGAATCATCCGGATGCGATTTGGGACGAAACTGCGATAATTGGAGTGAAAATGGAAAGAAAAGGCAAAAGTGCCTAGTTGAGCGCCTCATGCAGCGTGGGGCGCTACCTCTGGCGCACAAAAAAGAATGTTAAGAAGTTGAGCGCCAGAGGCAGCGCCCCGCGCTGCCCTGGACGCTCAAGACATGAAATTGTTCTATTTCGCCCGGGGCTCGATTATTGCGACACCAAGATGTCCCCAACTTATATAAAAGCCAACCTAAACCTATTTTTGAGGTGGGAGAACGTTTTTGAGAGGAAAGCGCAAGCATAGAGCCGTCGTGAAGGCCACAATTCACCGAATTCCATATTTTCTTCCACTAAACTTAGTATCTTTTATGTTTCTTTGTATGGTTTTTGCTACCATATCTATGTTGAGCTAAACTTCACGTTCTAGGGTTGTGGTTCTTTCATGACTATTGTTATTCAGATATTGATTTTGCTTTCTTGATTTATCATATTGGTTTATTTATTTAATCATGCGCTTAATTATTAGATTGCTTGATCACCAATTGAATACTATCTACGAATCTAGAGTTGCACATAGGATTGAGTAGAGTAACTTCTTGAACCTAGGCATCGAGGAACGGATTCGCTGTTAGGATAGACATATACCTAATTGCCTTGCTTGGTTGATTTACACGAATTATAAATGTGTTCTTACTAGTTCTAATTACATAGTCATATAGGCGTTATGTTAGCTTGAATAGGCGAGTAAAAACTCGACAAATTCTTATGAGAAATATTAACCTTGTTAACCAATAAACTAGTTAAATTAGTTAGTCAAGTCAATTGAAGAATACATTAAGAATGTTGGATAGCCCATAACCCTAGATCGTTTTGATAACATCGATAACATAAAAATTTGCTCTTCCTTTGTTCAAAGTTCATTATTAGTTTTTCTTTATTTTAATCAGT
Organism: Nicotiana undulata; assembly: GCA_005239495.1. Classification (NCBI taxonomy): domain Eukaryota; kingdom Viridiplantae; phylum Streptophyta; class Magnoliopsida; order Solanales; family Solanaceae; genus Nicotiana; species Nicotiana undulata. Next base: position 42,037 of record ML297016.1, on the reverse strand, counting down.
TAGAATCAAATACTTATATGCTAATCCTTGTTTAGATAATTAGGAAAGTCTAATTTAGTTAATAGTAAATCACAAGTCCTCGTGAGTTCGACACTCTATCTTAACACTTGACGTTCACGTATACTTGCGTGTGCGCTTGACCGCAACAATTTTTGGCGCCATTGCCGGGAACTTATAAATTAGCTATGTTTCTAGATTAGACATTTTTTTTTATCTATTCATTTTTTTTGTTTTAGTTTAGTTAGTATTTTTTATTCATTTTAACATGGCATCTTGAAATTAAAGTTATTAGAATGATGGTTATTCTTATTTTGATGATCCTTGTCCATATTGTGAAAGACTCCGCTAGTGGAAAATTGTCAGAATGTTCCTGGGAGCGAGTTGTGCGCATAATCTCAATGCTTTAAGTGGAATATTTGTAATATGTGTGGTGGTCAACATAGTTATTGGGATGGTTTTTCTAATTCTTTTATTCTTCTCTGAGCCCTTATTATTATCTTGCTAACAGTGTTTGTGAGTATGATAGGGGAAATGAAGTACAGGATATGGAACGTGATGCATATATTAGGGGTATTCTGAGGCAAGTAACAGAGCAACATGATGAACTCAAAAAAGATATGAAAAGAATGAGGGCAACAACCACAAGAATCAAGGCTAATATATAAGAATTGAATGAAGAGAGCGAGTACTAACAAGAGGAAAATTTTGAAAAAGAGGAGATTTTGAGTCAAACTTGGTTGGTGGAACAAGCTGAAAGATTGGAAATATATAAGGCTCAACGTGAGGAAATTACAGATGGGATGAAATACTTAATAGAAGGAAGAGCTGAACTAGGACAAGAGATCCATAAATTTGGCATTGTTATTCACAATTTGGGAGCTCAATTGATTGCAAAGGTTGATGCGTCTAATGCCCAATAAAATAGTTATGAGTTGTGTGAAACTGAAAATGAGCCTATACGCCTAATTGAGGAGCTAAAAGTGAAGAGTCAATCATTCGACCATACTTTTATTGATGATGTCCACGTTGAGATGTAAATAGTAATACAATTCGAAAGTAGGGGCGTGTTGGTCCTCATTCTAAATAACTTTTTGACATTGTGTTTGGATGATGACATGAAAATCGAGTCATCTAAGCCTTTGGAGGAGTCAATGGAAGAGGAAAAAGCTGCTTACATTCTTGGATTTATCGTTCCAGAGACAAAAAATTTCATTCCTCTTATAAAGGCCGAGAAATATAGAGTGAAAAACTTATTACTTGCCATATTTGGTTTTGTATCCCCACCAAAAGAGCATAGCCACATACTGGATGCCCTGTTAGGGGTACAATTACTAAGTTCAAGGTGGAGGAAAAATTTGTTCAAGTCGTGTCACGACTTTAAATTAGGCGCTTGTTGGGAGGCAACCCAACTTTACAGCTTTCTTTCAGTTTTGAATTTTTTTTTCTTTTTTTTCCTTATTGTATTATTTTTGTAGTTTTGTTTTATTTTGCAGGATTTTGAGCATAGGAAGCAAATCCATAGAAAGTATGCAAAAGTGAGTCAGATGGTTGGAACTAAGTGTGGGGTGCCCGCACAAACAACCGTCCTTGGGAGAAGTCTGAGTACCCCGTGAGCTGCTTGTTCTTCGGCCTTTGTCCTTTCAGAAAGTTTCTTGTCCACCCTCGTTATTGTTTTGCTTTAGTTATGTATTGAGGACACTACACTCTTTTAATTGTGGGGTAAGAAAATTCCTCTAGATAATTAGTAGTACTAAGTTAGTAGTAAAAAACGTTAACTTCTTATTTTGAGTTTAACTTCTTATTTTTGTTTTTGTAGTAGTGTAGTATTTTTGTTGTAGTTCTAGTAACTTAAATTTTTCTTAAATGTGGAAAATAAAAAATAAAAATTGAAAAATTTGGACTTTTCCTGACGATGGATCTCCTAGACAGTTTTCTTGAGGGATTAAAGTCTAACCAATAACACAAAAAAAATATGCCTTTTAGTTTTCCTTAGGTAGCAATAATCCCCCGTTGTATTTCTTTGTGTCGCGGTTCTTTTCCCTGGGATGTATTTTAAACCGGGTAGTAATTATTTTTAGACTAGGTTAGACTATAGGGAATATATGGAAGAAATATGAGGTTCCTAGGCGCCCTTGACTTATTTGATAGCAACATATTTAGGCTTTGACATATGTAGTATCTTCCCAATTATTTTGGAATTGTCTATGATGCATGTAAAAACTGGAATCATGTTATTGATGCCTATGTCTCATTTACTTGACTTATGTTCACTTTGTGCTAACTACTAAATGATTAATATCTCGTGGCTCCGTGAATACTTGCATTTGTTGAGAATCGGAATGGACCGTACTTAGTGAGTTATGTGCCATGTGTGGTGAGGTTTTTGTGTAGTCCATGTATTGTACTTGTGTCTAGAACTTGCCCAGTATGTGAGTTGAAGCGAAACTTTAGGTGATGTTCGACTTAAAAAATGATTTTAGGATTTCTTTGATCTTTTTTAGTTTAATTGCTTATCGGAAATGAAATCTATCCCTAGTTAAATCTTTTGAGCTTATAGACTTTTATTTGGCACCCACATTACAAGCCTATACCCTTTTTGTTCTTAATTGATATTGTTTTGATCCTTTTACCTCGTAAATCACTTTAATTTCGAAATGAGCACTAAGGAGTCCAAATAAGGCTTGAACACTCGGTTCATCAAATCCATAAATTTTGCTGAGGGAATTGGTCAACCCAAAGGACATCTCCAGAAACTCATAGTGCCCATACCGCGTCCGAAAAGTTGTCTTAGGGACATCGGATGCCCTAATCCTCAACTGATGATAGCCAAATCTCAAATCAATCTTTTAAAACACCTTGACACCCTGAAGCTGATCAAATAAATCATCAATCTTCGGCAACAGATACTTGTTCTTTATAGTGACTTTGTTAAACTACCGATAATTTATACACATCCTCATAGACCCATCCTTCTTCTTCACTAACAAAACTGATGCACCCTAGGGCGAGACACTAGGTCTAATGAAGCCTTTATCAAGCAAATCCTGCAAATCTTCCTTCAACTCTTTCAACTCTGGTGGGGCCATCCAGTATGGTGGAATGGAAATGGGCTGAGTGCCCGGAGCCAAATCAATACAAAAGTTAATATCCCTATCGTGCGGCATCCCCGGCAAGTTTGCAGGAAATACCTCTAGAAACTCACGAACAACAGGCACAGAATCCATAGAGGGAACCTCAACACTAGAATCACGAACATCATCCAAATAGGCCAAACATCCCTTCTCGACCATATGCCGAGACTTCATATAAGAAATAACCATGTTGGTAGAATGGCCAGAATTCCCTCTCCACTCTATTCGAGGCAACCCCGGCAAGGCTTATGTCACTATCTTAGCGTGACAGTCGAAAATACCGTGGTAAGATGACAACTAATCCATACCCAATATTACATCGAAATCCACCATATCTAAGAGAAGAAGGTCTACACTAGTCTCAAGACTCCCAATAGTGACCACACACGAACGATATACACGATCTACGACAATAGCATCCCCCGCGGGTATGGACACATATACAGGGGCACTCAAAGAATCACGGGACACAACCAAATATGAAGCAAAATAAGATGACACATAGGAGTAAGTAGACCTCGGATCAAATAGAACAGAAGCATCTCTACTACAAACTGAAACAGTACCGGTAATGACGGCATCGGATGACTCAGCCTCATGTCTGGTTGGAAAAGCATAACATCGGGGTTGGGGCCACCACTTTGAACCATATCCCTGGGATGGACTCTAGCTGGCGGGCCTCCACCTCTAACGATCTGACCTCCACCTATAACAATCTGGCCCCTACCTATGGCTACCTGACCTTTGCCTCGGGCTGGCTGAGCAGGCGATGCAGCAACTAGTGCCGGAACCATGGCACAAGAACCTTGATACTGTGGCTGAACACCTAATAATCTCGGACAGGTCCTCCGAATATGCCCATAATCACCACACTCGAAACATCCATCCTGATACTATGGTTGTGGAAATTGAGACTGAACTGGACGAACCATTTGACCACGATAATAACTCTGAAAAGGAGGTGCTCTGATAGGAGATGGTGGTGCACTATAGGCTGGCTTCCCAAAAGGATGTACATAACAGCCACGACTCCCTGAAGCACTGTGGGATACCTGAAGCACTGAATGGAATAGCCTAGGAGGATGGCCTCTACCAAAAGTACCCCTACCTCCAAATGAGGCACCGCTGAATCCACCGGAATGACGAGGTCTCTTATCTGACCCCTGACCTCCCTGTCCAGGAACCATCTCGAATCGTCTGGAGACATTAGCTGCATCCTGAAAAGAAATCTCACTCCCATTCTACTTAACCATCTGCAATCTAATAGGTTGAGCAAGTCCCTCAATAAACATCCTCATCCTCTATCTCTCTATGGGAAGCAAAAGAATAACATGACGAGCCAAATCCACAAAACGGGTCTCATACTGAGTAACAGTCATGCTACCCTGCTGGAGACACTCAAACTGACGGCGGCGCTCATCTCTCAAGGTGATAGGCAGAAACTTCTCTTAGAAGAGATGTAAGAACTGGTCCCAAGTAAGAGCGGGCGACCCAGCTGGTCTGGTCAATAAATAATCTCTCCACCATTTTTTGGCAGAATCAGTCATCAGAAAAGCAGCAAGGTCGACCCCATTGGTCTCCAATATACCCATGTTCCGAAGAACCTCGTGACAGTTGTCAAGATACTCCTGAGGATCCTCTGAAGTAGCACCACTTAAATGGACTGGAAAGAGCTTGGTAAACCTATCCAATCTCCTCAAAGCCTCAGAAGACATAGCTGACTCATCATCGGGTCGTACCGCAGCAACCGACTGAACTACTCCGACTGGATGAGCTGATGGAGTCTGAAACTGGGGAGCCATCTTCTCCGGAGTGTGAGTAGCAGGAGTCTAGGCTCCTCCTCCATACTGAGATACGGCGGGTGCCATGGGGAATGCACCAGTCTGGGACATACTATTCATAAGGCCAACCAATCGGACCAAGGCATCCGGTAGTACTGGGGTGGCAATAAACCCCTCTGGGGCCTGAGTTGGTCCGACAGGAATAGTCTGAGTTGGAACCTCCTCATCGAACTCTACCTGAGGCTCCACAACTGGGGCTGCTGCTCGGGCTCTGGATTGAGCCCTGCCCCTGCCTCGGCCTCGACCTCTGCCCCTCATAGGAGCTGCTACTGGAGGCTCTGGTTGCTGATCAACGGAAGAAGTGGTACGTGTTCTCGCCATCGGTGAGAGAATAAGAATATGAGAGTTCAATAAGTATTGAGATAACAAAATCGCACGACAGAGTTGAATAAAAGTGAAATTTGTTCCTAAACTTCATAGCTTCTGGGAGATAAGTACAGACGTCTCCGTACGAATCCCCCAGACTCTACCAAGTTTTCTCGTGACTAGTGAGACCTATGTAACTTAGTGCTCTAATACCAACTTGTCACAACCCGGAATTTCCACCGTCGAGATCGTGATGGCGCCTAACAATTTACTTGATAGGCAAGCCAACGTTAGAACATTTTTACTTCTTTTAGCAGTTTAAACAGTGACATTGATAATTAACCAAAATAACATATATATTCTAAGTACAAATGCGGAAATTAAACAACCAATCGTCTAATACAATCCCCTGAATTTGGTGTCACGAGTTCACGAGCTTCTAAAATAATACACATAAAGGTCTGAAAATAAATAAAAAGTTGTCTAAATGAAACTTTACCGCCAATAGAAAAGAGGATGGGGACTCCAGGTGCTGCGAGCGCTGAACAGCCATACCTCAAGTCTTCGCAAGTATCCGATCCGAGCTCACTAATGACCGATGTTGGGACCGTCTCTGAAATCTGCATAATGTACAGAGTATAGTATCAGTACAACCGGCCCAATGTATTGGTAAGTGTCGAGCCTAACCTCGACGAGGTAATGATGAGTCTAAGGCGGGGCATCTATACAAAACCTGTATGCAGTATATAAATGACAGAATAATAGAAAATAGAGGATAGAACAAAACAATCAACTGAAATCGATAACCACAGCCTCTAGAGTGAACCATTGTCCGGAATTTACCAATCCTTACTTTAGTAGAAAATGAAAGAAATACCGGAAAGAAATGCAGTTCAGGAAATAGAAACATATAGTTTTGTTGCGGCGCGCAACCCGATCTCACCAGACATCATAAAATTCTCCCTTGTTCCTCCGTAACAAAATAAGTAAATAATATATATATGTTGCGGCGCGCAACCCGATCCCACCATATATCAATATCAATAGAATAATTCACCTTTATTCCTCCTTATCAATCCTCCCTTATTTCTCATGTTGCGGCGTGCAACCCGATCTCACCAGACATCATAAAATTCTCCCTTGTTCCTCCGTAACAAAATAAGTAAATAATATATATATGTTGCGGCGCGCAACCCGATCCCACCATATATCAATATCAATAGAATAATTCACCTTTATTCCTCCTTATCAATCCTCCCTTATTTCTCATGTTGCGGCGTGCAACCCGATCTCACCATATAAGTTTATTCCTCCTTATCAAACCTCTCTTATTCCTCTTGTTGCGGCGTGCAGTCCGATCCCACCATATCAGTAACAAACACTCAATGTACACAATCAATTTACAATCTAAATCACAAGGCCTTTGCGATAAATAAATACCGGAATGAACCAAACAAAGGAAACCTTGACCAATATCAACTCTACTCAATTAGTACTACACAGCGAGACCAATCTAGAAATATACAATTCTAAAGGTATAACAAGTAAAATTAAGCAAATAGCAAGGATTAGGGGACCTATGGGAATAACTAACATAGCTAACATGAGGAGATGTTGATTAACACGTAGCATCTAAGCATGGAAGCATTTAGAGCATATAACAATTAAGACAGAAAATGAAACAATTAAAGGAAAGCAGTAAATCAAGGAAAACAGATAATTTGACGACGTATAAGCACTCGTCACCTCGCATATGCGCCGCTCACATGAATTTCACATAATCCATCGTCCGAGGCCACTCACTGCTCAATTACCGTTTTTCCTCTAGTTTCCACCTCCGAACCACTCGTATCTAGCCATAATTAACTTAATAACATCAAATATTGCTAAAGAAATCAATTTCAATACATAAATTTAGGTTTCTCAACATTTTCCCCAAAAAAGACAAAAACCGACATCGGGCCCGCTTGGTCAAAACTCGAGGTTCGGACCAAAATCCATTCGCCCCCGAACCCGAATATGTAACTAGTTTCGAAATCCGACCCCAAATTGATGTCTAATTTCTAATTATTCAAAAATCTCTAATTCTACCCAAACCCCCAATCTATCGTGAAATTCCTAGATTTTAGGTTGAAATCTTGAAAAATGAAGTGAAACATTGAAAGAAACGAGTTAAGAATCACTTACCTATGATTTGGGGAAGAAGTGGTCTTTGGAAAATCGCCTAGAGGGTTTCTTGTATTTGGAAACTTTTAAAAATGAGCAAAATCCCGTCTAAATCAAGACTTATCAGCTGCAGATGTCGCATTTGCAACTAAATCTTCGCAATTGCGAAGCTCGCAAATTCGAGAAAAGTATCGCAAATGCGAACCCCTCGCATTTCTGCAGCCTTCGCAAATGCGAACCTGGAATTCCGCAAATGCGGCCCTATTCTCGCAAATGCGAGACTCCCCAGCCCCAGCACATGCTCGCAAATGCGATGCTTCTTCTAAAATGCGAGACTTGCATTTGCGAGCCAGACCTCGCAAATGCAAGATTTGCAGACCTGAAGCTCACTAGTTATGTTTTCTAAGTTCATTTCACTCTGTAACTTATCTGAAACTCACCCGATCCCTCGAGTCTCCAAACTAAACACGCACACAAGTCCTAAAATATCATACGAACTTGCCCGTCGCCAAAATAACACCTAACACCACGAATTTAGCACCAAAACATATGAAATTCTCAAGAACACTTTAAAATTCCTATTTTCTCAACCGGACGTCCGAATCATGTCAAATTAGTTCTGTTTCTCACCAAATTTCACATATAGGGTATAAATATCATACGGACCTGTACCGGGCTCCGGAACCAATTACGGACCTGATACCAAAGAGATCAAACATTTACCAATTTCTTAAAACGATTATAATTTCAGTCTTTCAATTTAAAAAAAATCATATCTCGAGTTAGGGACCTCAGAATTCGATTCCGGGCATACGGGCAGTTCTCATATTTTACTACGAACCTACCGGGACCATCAAAACACGTGTCTGGGTCCGTTTACTCAAAACGTTGACCGAAGTCAACTAAAATCAACTTTTTAGGCCAAAATTATTATTTTCATCATTTCCAACATAAAAGTCCGAAAATTACGTCCGGACTGCGCTCGTAAATCGAGGACGGTAAAAATGAGATTTTTAAGGCTAATGAACGAATAATTGAGTTCTAAAACATAAGATGACCCTTTGGGTCATCACAGTTGTGAGGGCACATGATTTCACGAGGGATAGTTAACATTATTAGACATCTCTAGGATGTTGGATGTTCAAACCATGAGTGCATTGGGACATAGAGTTAGTTTTTGAGGCTAGGATTGTTGTGAGCACGTTGTCTTTGTTTGAATATTTTTGAAGAATGACATAAGTAAAGAGAAGTGTATGTGATTGCATATGCTAGAGTTCAATTTCTTCTATCAACCATGGTCATTGGTGTAAAGTGCTCTAAGATAGATTAATTTGTTGGTTGACTCGAGGACGAGCAACGATTAAATGTAGGGTGTTGATATTCCGCTTAAAGTATGCATATTTTTGTGTATATTGCCTCGCATTGTGCTCATGTCTCGTAGATTTCAGATGTTTAATATAATGATTTGTGCTAATTTGTGGTATTTTTATGTGTAAGAATCATCCCGATGCGATTTGGGACGAAACTGCGATAATTGGAATGAAAATGGAAAGAAAAGGCAAAAGTGCCTAGTTGAGCGCCTCATGCAGCGTGGGGCGCTACCTGTGGCGCACTAAAAAGAATTTTAAAAAGTTGAGCGCTAGGGGCAGCGCCCCACGCAGCCCTGGACGCTCAAGATGTGAAATTGTCCTATTTCGCCCGGGACTCGGTTATTTCGACCCCAAGACGCCCCCAACTCGTATAAAAGCCAACCTAAACCTATTTTGAAGGTGGGAGAACGTTTTTGAGAGTAAAACACAAGCATAGAGCCGCCGTGAAGGCTGGAATTCATCGAATTCCATCTTTTCTTCCACCAAATTTAGTATCTTTTATGTTTTTTTGTATGATTTATTTTTTTGCTACCATATCTATGTGGAGCTAAATTTCACGTTCTAGGGTTGTGGTTCTTTCATGACTATTGTAATCCAAATATTGATTTTGCTTTCTTGATTTATCATATTTATTTATTTATTCAATCCTGCGCTTAATTATTAAATTGCTTGATCATGAATTTAATACTATCTATGAATCTAGAGTTGAACTCGAAAGTGGGAATTCTAGATTGCACATAGGATTGAGTAGAGTAAGTTTTGAACATGGACATCGGGCAACAGATTCACGATTAGGATAGACATATACCTAATTTTCTTGCTTGGTTGATTTAAAGAAATTATAAATGCATTCTTGCTAGTTCTAAACTCCATAGACATATAGGCGTTAGGTTAGCCTGAATATTGGAGTAAGAACTCGACAGATTCTTAGGAGAAATATTAACCATGTTAGCCAATAAACTAGATAAATTAGTTAGTCAATTCAATTATAGTATACATTAAGAATGTTAGATAGCCCTAGTGATAACATAAAAATTTGTTCTTCCTGTGTTCAAAGTTCATTATTAGTTTTTCTTTATTTTAATAAGTTAGAATCAAATACTTATAGGTTAGTTTTTGTTTAGATAATTAGAAAAGTCTAATTTAGTTGATAGTTAATCACAAGTCCTCGTGAGTTCGACAACTTATCTTAACACTTTATTACTTGACGACCGCATATACTTGTGTGTGCGCTTGGACGCATCAATTACATAAATGAAAGAGAAGAAAAAGATAATGGATGACTTCATAGAGAAATCACTGGGGTTTGGACTTATTGGCGAACATGTATAATTCCATTTCCTTAATTAAGAAAGGTGAGCAGGGAGCATTGCTTCCGCTTAATTACACGATATTGAATATCTTCCGTCTATTACTCTTTCAAACGTGTCAAATGTCATTATGCATCATAAAAAACGAATACAAAAAAATTGAGGCACGCACAAGAAGATACTGAAACAGCCGATCGAGCAATAAACCAATTGAAAACCATGAAGAAACTGAGAAGTGGGAAATAGGTAAGGAGAAAGAGAACAATAAGACGCCAAAAAGGGGAAGAAAACGGAGATGAAAACATCATTCTCTGCAACAGTATCACAATAACTAAACTAAAATAATATATATTGGAAATGTATTTCTTTTCGTCCTCCACAAATACAGATCAGTAAAGATACTAAAGAGAGGCAAAATACAAAACTTGAAATTGAATTATTCACTGCGTTGCAGAATAAATCAACTGAAAGAAGATTCATTATGCAATATCACGACATCTCAACTCATAATGGACTGAAAATTTATCCAAAATCAACTTCCAATGCAAACATATTTGCCTGTATCTGTAAAAAACACACCATTCACTGTAGCCCGCCCAACCAGTTTATGCTTGTTACAATCATAGAGGAATTGAGGAACTGTGCTTGAACATCTAATTTATAGTGCACAAGTAAAAGATCTTCAGAAACTAATAGTCTTGTTACAGAAACAAACATATTCCCTTCTCTACTCCTCCAAGCACACAAGCAACAGGGTAATTACCCCCTTCCAGTTCATAAAAAGGGGTCATTACCCCAACTCATTGTCAAATTCGTGGAATTAAAAAAAGGAACGATAAAGAGAAGTAGAAAGTAGCTCAGTCGCATGGCTAGGTTACTTGCTTAGCAAGCGGGATACCTTGAGTTCAATGCTCACGCAACAGCATTTCAAACATGGAAGTTGATTACTGTAACATGTGAAGGAGGCATTGTTTTTGTTGTTATAAGCAGAAGCTACGCAAAAGGAAAAGGAGTATAACCTCGAAATTCCACAAACCTACAAGGAGCACATAGGCAAAGAGACCTTGACCAGTATCCAGCTATTCAATACGCAAGTGGGTAAAACCTAGAATGTCCTCTTGAAAAGTAGACCACATATAAACATTGAGGGGTGCTCCTAATTCAGAAACAAATGGCTTCCAATTTGCTTATATCAACTCTAAATAATATCAAACAGAAACACAACTCTTGGCGCCACCCAAAACTTTCTCAATAAGTTATTAGTTAGACAGCAATAGACACCAAATGTGAAATTATCGGTGTAATATATGCGAAAGTTCATTTCACACATTGTCTGGGTACTGGGGGTCCTTTCCGCACCCTTAAGATCTTGGCCATAATTGAGCCACACGTTACTAACAATCTTACTCACCACAGAGAAAGCCAGTTCAAGCTTCCTACAAGCCCATTTCAGTCTACTCCTTTACCCAAACTCACCTCTTCCTCAAAGGCCCCCAAATGAATAGAGCAACCCAAAGATCAAAACACGTTCCCTAACATAACTCCAATGATCAAATCGAGGTATCTATTATGGATTGGCAATTACAGGATTGGTACCTAAGGAAGAGGTTTGAGGTAAGATTGTGTGATGATATTGAGGATGCACACCTCAGTAGTTTGTTTGGTAACCCATGAACTATAATGTTACAAGTTTATTTTGATGAAGACACTTGAAAAACAATACCTTCTTGATTGTGTTGCGGTGGAAAAGTAGATCACTGGCATTAGAGGAGATGACAGTGGAAGAGCAGCAATAAGTGTTCAGTCTTTTGACAAGGAGCGGAAACAGAGTGGACTGCACTAGATGCCTAAATCACCTTTAATTGTATAAGACACAGCACATATTCTATACCAACAGTCTAGAGAAAAAACGAGTATTCTGAAGTTCCCTTCAACTCCCTGTAAAGACACTGGGAGCAAACCTTTAACAGAATTGGAAATCACAACTCTAGTGCATGGATCACGTTAGATAGCCACTTTTGATACTTCCAACAAAGTCCTACCTACAGGCTACAGTACACAGATATAATTTTCCTTAGTTCAGTATCATCTCTCAACTATCACTTTAACGCAAGTAGTAGTACATTTGACAAGCCCAAAGGCGGATCCAAGATTTGAACTTTATGGGTTCAAGTTCGAAATTCTATCACCCCTCATTTTGATTTACTGGGTTTCAAATCAATTAGTTGTATTTAATTCATAAATTTTTTATCACATATACAAGGTCCAATGCAAAACTACATAGTTCGGATGAACCCGTATATTTAACAGTCTATATCCTCCCCTGGACGAAACATCACACTAACAGAAAATAAAGATGTTCAATATCCAAATGCAAGAGGGAAAGCATCATAATCGTGATATTTGTTCATTGTGGAGGTAGATTACCCAATGAAAATGGAGGTAGAGCTGATCCATGACACTATTACAGTTATTTAATAATACCTTCACATGATCCGCGACATTTCAATAGTAATATGAACAGCAAAGTCACAGTACAATTAAAGGCATTTGCTCATCAAATTTCGAAGCATCAATAACAAATGCATTCACGTAATTACACACCTCTTATGCTACTTCTTTAGCCGGACCAGCAGCTTTCTTCAATTCATCATCCACAACCTTTGTTGGAATCGCTACGTATCCCATCTTCTTAGGACTAACGTCATCATCACTGTCATCCTCCGAATCCTCAAAATCAAAGCGATTGGGCCAGAAAAGGGACATGATCAAGTACATCGTTGCGGCAGTCAACGCGCCACAGCCTATGCCGAAAAGCAAAGCTCCGACGACTCTCATGATATCCTTTGAACGATCACGAACGGAGCTCGTCACCGACGAGTAAAGTTCCACCGGGATCATCATCGACGGCGAAGATCGACTCTCCAGTTCATCTTCCACCTGTTCTACGGCGTCGTCCCGATCGTAGAAGATCGGGTCGGGTCCACGGATTAACATTGGGTCGGATCTCCGGAAGAAAATTGAGGGTCTATTGAGTCCGAATTTTGAACTGCCGTCACGGAAACTGATAGAGCTGAAGGAGAAAGTTAGGAATCGGGGAGAAATAGAGGGGTTAGGGAGGAAGAAATTAGGGTTAGGGTTTTGAGAAGTGGTGGTTGTGGGGATATGATAATAGGAAGTGGAAGTGATGAAGAATAGGGTTTTGCATGGTCTAGCGGCGGCGGAGACGGCGAGGAGAGAGAAAGCGAGAAGTAGAAGAGTGAAATTCGAGGTCGCCATTGACGCGTAGAGAGAGAAGAGGGATCAGGAAATTAACAATGACGATTATGGCTTTAGATGAAAATTTTGGGGAGGAAATTATAAATTTTGTGATTCTATAGAGGAGGATAGCATATAATTTGACTTTTTATTTTAAAGTCAAACCGTGTAAATTACTAACAATAACTTCCAAATTATTACCAAAAGAAATTTCCAAAAAGATAAAGAGATCATGAGACACCTTTCGGTCCAAAATATGATTTTTTTTCCGAACATCTTAAGAAATTCACATTTTAGCGTTAATTAGCAATGAAATTGATCGTATTAGCATTTACTATCTCTCCACATAAATACTCCTAACACATACTCCAACATATTTAATCCAAGAGAAATGTAGGAAAAAATAATTAATTCATTCTTGAAATCTGAAATAATCATTTATTTTGGAACACAAAAAAAAAACCAAAAAATTATTTATTTTGGACAGGAGGGAGTAGTTTACATTTCTTTTGAAGAAAGTTCTTTTGTTTTATTTTTCACCTAGTATTCGATACACGTATTAGGCCCAATTAAATCTGAATTCGCACCGGAAAATCTCATATTAGGGGGTAACAAGACGATTCCTTAGCCCTGACTCAAACTCGAAACCTCTAAATAAGAATATAGGAGTACTTACACTTCACCGTGCCCCTTGTTGGTCTTTCAAAAAAAGCTACTTGCTAGCAAAATGATATAAACGTAAATATTTTTTGGTAACTAAATTTGTTGTATTAATTACCAAGTAAATATTTACATGATCCATAACAAGGCTAGCCACACTGTTATCTCAAATAAAATAACCAGAACTAACAAATAGCTAATCTAGAATTTAAGTCTATGAACAACATTCTGAATTCTAGGGTGCTCTAACACTACAAACTATTGCAATCTCCCTCGCTATACAGTCTCAGCTTTTGCATTGTTTCTCAAAAACTTTAAGATTCACTTTTACTCATATGCCATGTCAAATTCAGCATATACAAGTTTAAAAATCAGTGCAGCTTGTGACTTGGCTTTAGCTCTAGCAATGATATTGTGAATATAATGATCCCATCCGGCAGCAGCTCACTATGAATGCACTAATCACATTCGTCAACAGTTGAATTCCAAATTTTATGGGCTAATACGCCATTTTTATGAATTCGCTCGTCCCGTATCGCTTGAAATTTTATGGGCCCATCAGAAACAGCATAATAACTAGTAGGCATTGTTTCTCCATGATTGTTTTTCATTTTGGCATTTTAGGGTCATAAAATAGAAATTCATCACGATTTTCGATTTTTCGTGTGCTAATATCCACGAATCTTCATGAATTTTGGTAACCGGCCACGAATCACCTAAAATTTAGTGGGCCATTAGAAACGACATAATGAACAATAATCATTTCTTCTCTTTGATTGTTCCTCTTTTTTGGCATTTTAGGGCGATAAAATAGATTTAGCACGATTTTTGATTTTTTGTATGCTAATGTATATGTCATTTTCATTAATTCGGACGATTGGTCCTGAATCGCGTAAAATATTATTGGCCAATCAGAAATGACCTAAGGAACAATTGATTTTCCATGACCGTTACTTGTTTTTTGGTGTTTTAGGGCCATAAAATAAGAATTCAACACGATTTCAATTTTTTGTGTTTAATGTCCACACTATCTTTATGAATTCAGGCAATCGGCCCCAAATCACTAAATATTTTGTGGAAGAAATGACCGATAAATAAAAGTCACTTGTTCTCCATGATCGTTAATCTTTTTGGTATTTTAGAGATATAAAACAGGAATACAACACGATTTTCTATTTTTAGTGTGCTAATGTCCACGCCATCTAGATGAATGTGGGCTACCGGCCCTGAATCGCCTAAAAATTTATTGGTCCATCAGAAATGACCTAATGAACAATAGTCATTTCTTATCCATGATCAATCCTTGTTTTTTGGTGTCTTAGAGCGATAAACTAGGATTCAACACAATTTTTGATTGTTCGTGTGTTAATGTCCACACCATCTCCATGAATTTATATGATCAGACCCGAATCGATTAAAATTTTGTGGGCCCATAAAAAACGACTTAATGAATAATAGTCATTGTTTTTCCATCTTTGTTCTTTATTTTTTGGCATTTTAGGGCCATACAATAGGAATTCATTATGATTTTCAATTTTTTGTGTGCTAATGTCCATGTATCTTCATGAACTCGGGTGACCGGCCTCGAATCGCCTAAAGTATTGTGAGATAATAAAAAATGACCAAACGAATAATAGTCATTTCTTCTCCTTGATTGTTCCTCGTTTTTTGGCGTTTTAGGGCGATAGAATAGGAATTTAGCATGATTTTCTATTTTTCGTATGCTAATGACCATGCCTTCTTTATCAATTCGGACGGCCGATCCCGAATCACGCAAAATCTTATGGGCCCATAAAAAATGACCTAATAAATAATAGTCAATGCTTCTTCACGACCATTTATTTTTCGCATTTTAGGGCCATAAAATAGGAATTCAACATGATTTTTGATTTTCCCTGTTCTAATGTCCAGACAATCTTCATTAATTCAGGCGATAGACACCGAATTACCTAAAATTTTATGTGCTCGTTAAAAACGATGTAATGAATAATAGTCACTGCTTCTCCGTGGTCGTTCATCTTTTTTGACGTTTTAGGGCCATAAAATAAGAATTCAGCACGATTTTTAATTTTTCGTGTGCTAATATCCACACCATCTTTATGAATTCGGGCAATCGGTCCCGAATCACCTAAAATTTTATCGGCCCGTTAGAAATGACCTAATGAATAATAGTTATAACTTCTCGGTGATTGTTCTTTATTTATTTTAACTTTTTAGGGCCATAAAATAGGAATTCAACACAGTTTCCATTTTCTTGTGCGCTTATGTCGATGACATCTTCATGAATTCGAGCAATCAGCCCTTAATTGCCCAAAATTTTGTGGCCCCGTAAAAAAGGAGTTAATGAATAATAGTCAATGCTTTTCCATGACCGTTTCTCATTTTTTGGAATTTTAGGGTCATAAAATCAGAATTTAGAATGATTTCTTGTTTTTCTTATACTAATGTCCACACCATCTATCATCAATTCGGCGACAGACCTCGAATAGCCTAAAATTTCGTGGTTCCATAAGAAATGACCTAACGAAAAATAATTATCAAGTTTCAATTATCGTTTCATTTTTTTGGCATTTTAGGGTCATAAAATAGGAATTCTGCATGCTTTCCAATTTTTTGTGTGCTTGTCTACGCCATCTCCATGAGTTCGAGTAACATGCCCCAAATTGTCTAAAATT
The DNA here is from genome assembly GCA_005239495.1 of Nicotiana undulata. Lineage (NCBI taxonomy): Eukaryota > Viridiplantae > Streptophyta > Magnoliopsida > Solanales > Solanaceae > Nicotiana > Nicotiana undulata. The sequence continues at coordinate 25,320 of ML297016.1, read as the reverse complement.
TTGTGGGCCCATCAGAAATGACCTAATAAATATTAGTAATTACCTCTCCATTATCATTTCTTATTTTTTGACGTTTTAGGGCCATGAAACGGGAATTTAGCATGAATTCTAATTTTCGCATGCTAATGTCCATACCAACTTCATGAATTCAGATGATAAACTCCGAATTGCCTAAAATTTTGTGGGCCCATAAGAAATGACCTAATGAAAAATAGTCATGCTTCTCCATGACTATTCCTCATTTATTGTCATTTTAGGGCTATAAAACAATAATTCAACCCGATTTTTGATTCTTCGTGTTTTAATATCCACACCATCTTAATGAATACGGGCGACTGGTCCTCAATCGTCTAAATTTTGTTTCGCTCAGCAGAATAACTTACTGAACAATAACCATAGCTTCTACATGGTTGTTCCACATTTTTGGCGTTTTAGGGCCATAAAACAGGAATTCAACATGAATTTTGATTTTTCGTGTGTTAATATCCACGCCATATTAATGAATTTGGGCGACCGGCTCCGAATCGTCTAAAATTTTGTGAGCCCATCAGAAATGACCTGATTAATAGTAGTCATTGCTTCTACATGTCCGTTCCTTATTTTTGGTATTTTAGGGTCATAAAACACGAATTTAGCATAATTTCTGATATTTCCTATGCTAATATCCACGACATCTTCATGAATTTCGAAGACCGGCCCTGAATTACCTAAAATTTGTGGATCCATTAGAAGCGACGTAATGAACAATCATCATTGCTTCTCCATGACCGTTCCTCATTTTTGGCGTTTTAGGGCCATAAAATCAGAATTCCGCACGATTTTCTTTTTTTGTATGCTAATATCTCCGCCATCTTTATGAATTCGGGCAACCGACCTTGAATTACCTAAAATTTTGTAGACCCATAAAAAATGACCAAATGAATTATAGTCATCACTTCTCCATTATTATTGCTCATTTTTTAGTATTTTAGGGCCATAAAACAGGAATTCAATACAGTTTCTGTCTTTTCGTGTGCTAATATCTATTGACACTAAATTTTGTCCCTCCTTACTTCAATTTATTCTCTGAAGTTATTGTTTTACTTAAAAGGTAATAATAGTGTTTACATCATTCTTGTGTATTACTACTTATATATCTTTGCACCATACGATGGAGTTTTCATTATATCTTTTATAGTTTTCAGTATTAAAATACTATAATTTATTGTTAGCATATTCTATAAAGTAGTAAGGAATTCAACGTTTCACTTCTCACTTCTTGCATTTAGTAATTAATATTTTACTATTACTATTATTATAATTATTGTTGAATTTTATTAAAATAGAACCCCAAAAAGAAAGCCATGTATTTTTAGGGGGAGTTTTAAAGCTTTATCCATAAAAATCAAACTAATTACCCTTGCCTACTCATTTACTTTTGTACCTATTAAATTAATTACTCTTCCTATTCATTGTAGCTTTTGTGGGTAATTGACTCTTTTTTCTTCGTTTTCGTTATTTTTTGCCCTACACTCCCCAGACCCCACTTGGTGGGACTATACTGGGTAGTTGTTGTTGTTGTTTACTCTTTCTCCCTTTCTGTTATGTTTTCCAATCATATTGTTTTTTATTTTCCTTTTTCTTTTAAACATAATTTGATTCCATACTCAATTTTGGCTCCTTTATTTTTATTTTGTTTCTTTCCTTTTGTTCATTTCTCTAAATTTCTTGTTCTAATTTTATTTAACTCTTTTTTTTTTTTCTTTTTTCCTACGTAATCTAATCACATTCACTTTTTTGGTTCTCTTTATTTGTTCTTCTTTATTTTATCTGAAGCTAGTGGAAAGTGTAGGCGAGGAGGAGAAGAGGGTGAATAGGGAGCATTATAAGTTGGCTAAGATAGAGGCAAAACTAGCAGTTACGGCGGCCAAGACTGCAACTTTTAGTCATTTGTATGAGGAACTCGAGGCCCGAGGTGGAGATAAAAGGTTGTTCAGGTTAGCCAAGGCACGAGAAAGGAAACCGGGCCGGATTGAAATTCCGGTAGAGTTTTAGAAGAGTGCGGGCAAGGAAGGCTTGGAGTGGCTCACTAGGTTATTTAATGCCATTTTAGAACGAAGAAGATGCCCGAAGAGTGAAGGTTGATCACGATGGTTCCTGTATAAAAGAACAAGGGTGATATCCAAGATTGCAATAACTATCGGGGTATCAAGTTGCTTAGCCATACTATGAAAGTCAGGGAGAGAGTGGTAAAGCTAAGGGTGAGGAGGAGTGTGTCTATTTCCGAGAACCGGTGTGGGTTTATGCCGGGGCATTCGACTACAGAAGCCATCCACCTTGTTAGGAGATTGATGGAGTAGTATAGGGAGAGAAAGAAGAACTTGCATATGGTGTTCATCGACTTAAAAAAGGCGTATGATAAAGTTTCGAGGGAGGTTTTGTGGATATGTTTGGAGGCTATAGGTGTACCTGTTCCCTACGTAGGTTGGTTAAGGACATGCATGTGTCGCACCCGTTTTTCTCACGTAATCGGGCTTTGACGTGTGACAACTCTTTTAAGGAAGAGGTTAAAAGAGAAGAGTCGCCACCTAACAGTTTTTTAAGGTGCGTTAGGGAACCTATTATGCAAATAACTTTGTTTTAACTAGTTTGCATTACCAAAGATCGGGTAAGGGCTCAAATTACCTCAAAGGGAAGGTGTTAGGAACTCTTCGAGGTCCACAAATGTGGGTCCCAGTCGAATTTAAAACTATGTGGATTAGGCTGGGTGATCAAATAAACAAAGAGAAACATAAAAGTCGAAGAGTTTCATTATAACACAAAAGGAGTTGGTAAAAGTCTTAAGGACTACAAGAATACAACTATAACCATATGTATTAAACGACTAAATATATAAAGTATTTAGGGGTCCTAAGTTTTTTAGCCTAAAGGGTCACGTCGTGCAACATAAATAATACTTCGCAACTCCTTTCAGATGGGAGTTGCTCATGTTATCCAGCGGGCACAAACTATCATCTCCTACTACACGATTACTATGTTAAAGTTGTTTACCTAAAGCGTTCTAATTCAGTTCTAAGTCTCGTCATATGCATGCACTACCCATACCATGCCTATGGTCCAGGAGGGTTTGGACGTACTATTCGGGTGGTTCTAGACATTATCTAGGTTGCTCAAAAATGAAAAAAAACTAAGTGACATCCCAAACAAATAATAATTTGGGTAAATACAACTAAAAGCTCAAGTTAGCCTCCGCACATAAGCAACAAATGCACACGAGCAACTTCATATTGTGGGCAGAAGATAGTTTTAGAATTAAGGCGAATTAGGGTCATTAAGTCCTATAGACATGACTTACATGTGATGTTGGTTTCAAGTGTTGTACATGCAGTGCTTTTGTTTTAGAACAACGAATTTGCAGATTATAGGCATTACAAACCCTATAGGCATGATCTCTAAATTGTTTGTGCAATGAGGCGGTAAAACCGTTTGAAAGCTCAAAATTACCCGCACATGATTTTATAGACATACTTTCTAGGCGAGTAACAATATCTTATAGGCAGGATTTCTAAGAGTTGGTATTGAAACTAGTTTTATAACACTTCATACCTATAGGCATGCTTTCTAGGCTAGCAATGTAATAGAAATAGCAATAACAGTAGCTAATTAATCAATCAAGGTCCTATAGACAGGATATCTAGATGAATATTAATAGGAGAAAGTCTCTATCACTTAACGCGGTCCTATATGCATGATATCTAACACATGGAAATAGAGAAAATTGAGCAAATAACCAATGATGTTGCAATACAATAAGGAGCTAGTAACGTATATGAATGGCGCATGTGAACAAGTGAAATACTCAGGTCCTATAGGCATGATATCTAACAAACACATAGAAATAGAGCATGTTGAGCAAAGTGAAACACTTAGGTCCTATATGCATGTTTCTACCCTTTCAGCAAGCATTAGAATATACCCGTTTCATTAATTTCACTAAATGCCCAATTTTTTGTTTACAAATTATTATAAGCCCAAGAAGAAATGAAAATAATCCTCAGTATTACAATATTGAAATAACTAAAGGCTCCACAAGTAGAGCAGGCCCAAGAGGAGATAACCCAAGACTGTCCGGGCCTTTAGCGGGCTTATTCTTCGCACCAACAGCAAACCCAAACTTGACTCAAGATTAGAGTATGCTAATTACAAACTTCAAACTCATATGTAGATCCATACAAAGCAGAAGACAGTTTTGGAATTAAGGCATATTAGGGTCATTAAGTCCTATAGACATGACTTACATGTGATGTTGGTTTCAAGCGTCATACAAGCAGTGTTGTTGTTTTAGAACAACAGATTTGCAGATTATAGGCATTACAAACCCTCTAGGCATGATCTCTAAATTGTTTGCGCAATGAGGCAGTAAAACCGTTTGAAGGCTCAAAATTACACGCACTTGATTTTGTAGACATACTTTCTAGGCGAGTAACAATATCCTATAGGCAGGATTTCTAAGAGTTGGTATTGAAACTGGTTTTATAACACTTCATCCCTATATGCATTTTTTCTAGGCTAGAAATGTGATAGAAATAGCAATAACAGTAGCTAATTAATCAATCAAGGTCCTATAGACATGATATCCAGATGAATATTAATAGGAGCAGTTCTCTATCACTTAACGCGGTCCTATAGACATGATATCTAACACATGGCAATAGAGCAAATAACCAATGATGTTGCAATACAATAAGCAACTAGTAACGTATATGAGTGGAGCATGTGAACAAGTGAAATACTCAGGTCCTATAGGCATGTTATCTAACAAACACATAGAAATGGAGTATGTTGAGCAAAGTGAAACACTTAGGTCCTATAGGCATGTTTCTATCCTTTCGTGCAGGAATTAGAATACCCGTTTCCTCAATTTCACTAAATCCCCAATTGTTTGTTTATAAATTATTATAATCCCAAGAAGAAATGAAAATAAGCCTCGGTATTACAATATTGAAATAACTAAAGGCCCCAAAAGTAGAGCAGGCCCAAGAGGAGATAACCCAAGACCGCCCGGGCCTTCGGCGAGCTTATTCTTTGCACTAGCAGCAAACCAAAACTCGAATCAAGATTAGAGTATGCTAATTACAAACTTCAAACTCATATATAGATCCATACAAATGACTAATTATGAATACTCTAAGTCCTCACGTTCAGTTCTTAAGGCTATAACTATCAGCAATTATAAGCCAAAGGCACATAACAAGATAACATTAAATTGGAAGGCACACAAAGCACATACGAACCAAGTGTATAATTCTAGAAACAAAGTTTAGGAATGACATGATTGACCATCATAGGATAGTAAATCATTCTAAAGAGTTTAAAAAAAAGCATGATTCAAGACCAACTTAAAGAACTTTAGTTGGGGGGTCTAGAAGAATCATAAGAAAGGAGAAATTAGAGCACAACCTTCACATGAAAGTGTCTACCATGAGAAACACCTAATGAGAATAGCATAACCAAACAGGTTGATGGACATGGTGTAACGACCTGATCGGTCATTTTGAGCATTTGTACTTCACTCGGTAGTTTACGGGCATGAGTATCTCTGTATGATGTATTATGACTTATGTGAATTGTTGGTTTTTATTTTTAGGATATTCGGAATCGGTCTGGAAGAATGAGTTCATTATTGGATCTTTAAGCTGAAAGAGTTGACCAAGTTTTGACTTTTTGTGAATTTGACCCCGGAACGGAGTTTTGATGATTCCGTTAGGTCTGGATCGTGATTTTGGACGCGGGTGTATGCCCAAATTTTAATTTGAATGTTTCTAGAAGGATTCGGCACAAGTTGGCAAAAATTAGAAATTTGAAGGTTTGGAAAGTTCATAAGTTTGAGCAGAAGTCGACTTTGAGGATATTAGATTCGGATTTTTGTTCGAGGAATTGGAATAGCTTCGTCATGTAATTTTGGACTTGTGTGCAAAATTTGGGGTCATTCCGGGATGATTTGATATGTTTCGATGCGAGTTTTGGAAATTGAAAGTTCAAAGTTCATAGATCTCGATTTGAGGTGTGATTTGTCATTTTGATGTTGTTATGTGGATTCTGAGGCCTCGAGTTGGTATGTGTTATGTTATGGGACTTGTCGATATATTTGGATGGAGTCTCGAGTGGCTCGGGTGAGTTTCAGACGAGGTTCAGATCATTTTTCATTCATGTTGCATTGTTGAAGGCTGTTGGTTCTGGTGTTTCCGCATCTACGGAAGAATGGGCGCAGATGCATGTCCGCAGAGGCGGATAGTTAGTCGTAGAAGCGAGAAAGGGATCTAGGCATAAGGATCGCATGTGCGGGTGCTTGGACGCACCTGCGCAACCGCATATGCGGTTCATGAGCGCAGAAACGCGATCACAAAAACTGCTTAAGACCGCATGTGCGGGGGTTGCTGAGCATGGCTATTTTTGTAGAAGAAAAAGATTTAACACAGGAGTGGTGGTCGCAGATGCGGCAAAATGTCCGCAGATACGGAAGTGCTGGACATGATGTTAAATATAAGGGTTCACAATTTTGGCTTCATTTTTACATTTTCAAGCGCGAATTGAGGCAATTTTGGAGCAATTTTCATCACAAATATCGGGGTAAGTGTTATACACTCGATTTTGACCTTATTCCATCAATCTATCTTCATTTTTGGCAATTTGGATTGGGGATTTAAATAGGAAAATTGGGGGGTTTTGGCCTAAAGTTTCATAACATGAATTTTGAGTTTTGAATATTTATTTATTGTCGAAATTGAGTGAAAATAGTATGGTTGGACTCGTAATCGAATGAGTTGTCAGTTTTTGTGAGTTTTGTTGGGTTCCGAGGTACGAGCCCGGTTGGGCATTTTGGCCGATTTTGGGTTTTTTATTCAAGTTTGATCTTTTCGGGTTGGGATTATTTCCCTTAGCCTTGTTTGATGTATTTGAGTTGTTTTGGTTAGTTTCGAGCTGTTCGGAGTTTGGAACGCGCGTAATGGCATCTTTTGAGCATTGCTTGACTTGCTCAGTTTTGGTATTGGCTTGTTCGAGGTAAGTAACTCTTCTAAACTTAGTCTGAGGGTAAGAAACCTCGCAATACGTGTTATGTGATTGGTATTGAGGTGACGCACATGCTAGGCGATGGGCGTGTGGGCGCGCACCATGTGAATTGGGACACTATTACTTCCTTGGCATTGTATAGTGGCCCTAGTTTGTTGATAATTGTATTTTTACCATGCGATATAGTAATTAAGCTTTAAATCAAGCTAAATATCATGTCTAGGCTTTATGCTGATGTTTTTAGGACCTACAATGGTCGTTTCTTGCTGTCATCTCACTGATTTCATTGATATTTCGTACTCAGTCATATTCATGCATTAATATCATATCTCAGTCTCAGTTGTTGTTAATGAGACATCATATCATTGTTGTTAGGCTAGTTATCATGACATTGTGAGCCCACGAACGAGACTGGAGGGGGTGATAACTGAGTGAGGCCGAGGGCCTGAGTGAGAGTGGCATTTTGGTATCGGGCTGCACGCCGCAGCATATCATATTACACCTTATGGGTCAGGCTGCACGCCGCAACATATTATATATTTACCTTATAGGTCGGGGTGCACGCCACAACAATATATTGATTATATTTTATTGGATCAGGCTGCACACCGTAACAATATCGGATCGGGCTACACGCCGCATCAATATAGTGTTTGGGCTGAAGGAGCCCCTCCGGAGTCTGTACACCCCTAGTGAGCGTAGTCGACTATATACAACGTTGATTGATTGAGTGTGCTGAGCATTGAGCATAAAGAGAGAGGATGCGAGACAATGAGCTTGAGTACTATGAGAGTGTGAGTACATGATTTATCTCTGAGGTACATGACATTTGCATACATACATGACATACAAGCATAAAGATGCATTTCTTTCCTCGTGATGGACAGTATCACGTCATTCATGACTTATTATACACATTGATATGTGGGAATAGAGAGGTATTTTATACTTGTTATCTGGAAAGAAAATGAAACATTTTATTTATTGTGGAAAGGATATTTGGAAAATTTTAGTTTTCAATCTTACTTGTATTTTTGGCATTTTCGGTAAGAGATTTGGGTTTTTCAGTAAGATACTTGAAAAGCATGACTATTTTCTGAAACTATGAACGAACTGAGCATTTTACTTCTGAAATACCTCTTATATACATGACTTATGTTGTTATGAGATGTTGTGAGACCTTGGCATTTGAACCCGACCTTGTATTAGCTCGTCACTACTTTCAACCTAAGGTTAGGTCTGTTACTTACTGAGTACATGGGGTCGGTTGTACTCATACTAAACTTCAGCACCTTCCGTGCAGATGTTGGCCGGTGATGTTGCTGCGTTCGATGGTAGCTGGATTGAAGATGTACATGCGTTCCGGTTGAAGCTGCCCCTTGTTGGTGGTAGCTGTAGATCTAACAAACTCTAGTTATGTACTTTTCAAACAGAAGATGTATTATTTCGTTTCAGCTTTGTAAATTCCGTTCTTAGAAGTTCATGATTTGTACTACCAGTCCTTGAGAATTGTATAAAAGTCAGATAATTTCTTTACTTTATTGTCTTGTAAATATCATTGGAAATTGGATAGTTACTAGTTGGCTTACCTATTGGGTTGTGTTAGGTGCCATCACGACTAGCGGATTTGGGGTCGTGACACATGGTCTACACAATCCTTAATTGAACATGAAAAGTCATGAACATGCTAAATACCAATCATAGCGTAAAGACATAAACAATACCGAAATTCATTGTAGGCAAGGATACACCAATGTCTAGATTACACATAGAAGAAAAGCTGGATATTGCATTTTTACCTTGTAGGATTTAGGCAGTACTAATCACGCATGGATCACACCTAAAAGTTTACAAATAGCAAGGAAGCATATTGGGCTAAACATTGAGACAATATGGCCACAGGGATGATCATGGGTCAATTTGTAGAGAAATAGTAGGTTATGCATAAAGGATTCAGCAGAAAGACACTCATTAGGGTAACTTTTGGGAAGGAACTAGTTCCCTAGGAGTTCAAATACAGAAGTTAAGGTAAGGCATGACAAAAGACTCATAAAAAATAGCCAATAAACGAATTCGAGCATACATGAACATGATAGTCTCAAACAAGCATAATAGTCAGAAAAATCTTCCAAATTGAATACCCTAAATGAACATATATAGACTCATACAGATCCTGATGAAGACTTATAGCAGAACTTCAAAAAAAAAAAAAAAACAAGGCCGATACAGTGTCATATTGGTTCGTTAGAGTTCAAATAAAATACATATTTAGAAGCATGAACGCAAGAAGGGAGAAAACATAATTGTGAGGGATTGAACACTTACCCGTTTACAGATTTAACCATAAATAGATGAAAATGACCATGTTTCAGTACAAAAGTAACAACAACAGCAAAAACTCCAAACCTTAGTGCGTCAAAGTTCACAGGAGTTTCGAACGAGCCCCGAGAAGTGCTCGCACTAGGGAGGTAAATAGAGAGAATTTTGGTGACCTTGGCTTTCAGCCGGCCAAGAGCAATAAATTCAGAATAATATAGAGAACAAGTGAGAGTGAGAGAAAAGTGATTAAGGTCCGTTTAGGGGGGGTTAGGAGAGGGTTTTTATAGCGTTAAGTTAACCAAAATAAGAAAAGGAAAACATTATCGAATCATAAAAATAAGAAAAGATTAACATGCAAAATCAACTTTGAATCGGATTAGGAGAAAACCGAGCAAACCCTAGTTGATAGAAATCAATGGTTGGCCGAAGATCTTGGTGAATCAGACCTATATAGCCTTTCCATAAACGTATATAAAGGAAGTATCGTCTGGATCTCAACGATTGAAGCTGATTACCCTTGATTCAAAGATTTGTACTTGCCAACAATATAGAAAGTACTATGTAATGCCATAGTCTTGCATACAATAGTAAAGTATCACAAAATAGGTAAGTGAACCTCGGATTGATTCTATTTTTGAGTTGGAATCAGAGAGGAATCAAAAGGCGGCTACTAGGTTTTCTCAGAGGTAGACAAAATAGAGAGAGTTTAGAGGCAGAGGGAGTGGGAAAATAGGGTTAGGGTTTGGGTAAAGGGATATAAGGAAAGTGGAGGAATTATTATGGGTCATTGATCATTTGAGATCAATAACCGGGATTGAAATAGGAGTGGGGAGGGTCGTGTAGGCGGGTATGGGGTGGTGGATTGCTGGTATTGGACTAGGGGTTGTTGGGATGGAGTTTGGGTGTGTTTGGTCGGAAAAACTTAGCTCAAATTGGGTCAAATTTTAAATAAGAGATTAAAGGGAAATAATTTAAAAAAATAGTTAAACAAAAATATTAAAAATGCTATTTATGCAACTTAATTACTTAAAACAATAATATAATGGTATAAAAATGTAAAAAAAAAACTATTTTGACCTCGAATAAAATGACAAATGCAATAAATTATAAAATATAGGCTATTATTGCAAGATTATGTAAATAGCCTTAATATACTAATATATTTATGAAATGAAGTAAATATATTTTAAAAACACATATATGAATGCAAGTAATAATTTGGATGATTAAGTCATCACAAAAATAATTTAAGGAATAATTAGTAAATATTCAAGTAATGTAAATGCAAGAAAATTAATTTTAAAGCTCCAAAAATTATGGAAAATACGTGTATAAATCTTGTAAATTAAATAATGATGAAAGAATAACATTTTTAAAATACATATATTATTTGAAAAAGTATGAGGGCAAAATTAGGTATCAACAGCTGCCCCTCTTTACCCGGGAATGATGAAAGAGTTATCGGGTAAAGAAAATGATGACCAATTTTGGCTGAATTGAGTGGGAATAATGTGATTTGAGAAATGGGACCGAACCCTGGTTCCTGAGTTGCCTACATATCCCTGGTGTTACAGGAATCAGGTTGTGTGTAGTTCTGGATCAAACGACGAATGAAACTGATGAAGTTGTTATAAGAGTGATTGTATGTTTCGAAAAAGGGTCTTTCTAGGTAGGATAATATCGTAAGCGGATTCACGAATGCAAAGTGAATGTTACGGGTATATCACAAGGTTGTTAACTGAACGATCATAGAGTAAACGGTTGGCAATTACAGATCGCCGGTTGCATTTGAGGTAGTCAAAGAATGTGAACGTTGTGAACAGAACGGGAGCGAAGATTGCTCCTGTTTATAGAACAGTTACCTCCCAATTTACCTGAAAAACTCAAAACATGGTGCACACAAACATATATAGGTTATTTAAAATTTAAACATGATGCAGATTCCCTTTGGACCATGAAGATTGTCTTTGGACGATGAGGATGATGTCCTTGGACCATGACGTCATGGGCCATGAAGCGTATGATAAGGGATTCACAGGCCATGAAATGGTGCCCTCAAGGAATAAGGATGGTGCCTCTGGACTATGACGCCTTTGAATAATGATGTGTAGTATCGAGGGATCCTTAGGCCATGGAATGATTTCTCCCAGCTATGAGGATGATGCCTTTGGACTATGGCGCCTTCAGACAAAACTGTGATGTTTCAGCCTCTGAGATGCAGAGATATGCTTCTTAGTCATGTGCGAGGACGAGACAAGACAAGTCTTAGCCTTGTATGAGACGAGGGCAGTGCTTAGTCTCATGCAAGAAAAGGCAGTGCTCAGGCTCATGCAGTGAACAAAGACAATGCTTAGTCTTGTGTGGGGAAAGTCAGTGCTTAGCCTTATGCAATTATGGAGGCAATGCTTAGCCTCATGCAAGAAAAGGAGACAATGCTTAGTCTCATACAGAAGAAGGCAATGCTTAGCCTTATGCAATTATAGAGGCAATGCTTAGCCTTATGCAATTATGGTGGAATGCTTAGCCTCATGCAAGAAAAGGAGACAATGCTTAGTCCCATACAGAAGAAGGCAATGCTTAGACTTATGCAATTATGGAGGCAATTCTTAGCCTCATGCAAGAAACAACGGCAGTGCTTAGTCTCATACAAAGGAAGGGAGACAAGGCTTAGTCTCATGAAAAGAAAATACAGTGCTTAGCCTTATGCAAGAAAAGCGATGAGTGATGGTGAGAGAGTGAAGTATTTCTTAGCTGGATGTGTTTGCGTTTGGCAACTTTGTCGTTATAAAGATAGTTATTTTGTCGTGTTTATGTATTTGCGAATATTCCGGTTGTGTTCATTGTGTCTGCATCCAAAGAAAAATCGTAAAGGTTGGTTCGTGCTCTTGACTCCTTGCTTTGCAACCTTGTCTTGAAGTCCTATTTGATTTACCCTGGGTAACATCTGGCTGTCATAAAAACAAAGTTTTTGAAAATATGTATGCATTTGACAAATTATTTGCAGAAATGTAGTTGTTTGAAATGTATGATAGTATGTAAATAATTTCGATGAACCGGTGACTGCGACACATTTAAAGACATTGCAACCTCCTTGCTTTAGAATTTTGAGGGTCTTCCTCAAATTTCTGCCCTAGTTTAAATGCATACTTCTGACAATACTTTTTTGGTTGTTCCATACACGATGAAGTCGACTGAACTTGCGATCTTGCCCCAGTTTCTAACCATGGGAAAATAAAGATTTTATTAAGATGTGACAGAACCTACAGGGCTGCCTACATATCCCATCTTAAATGGGAATCAGGTCAAGCGTAGTTCAGTTACATCAGATGAAGAAACGCAAACAATCCTAAACATAGTATCTCTTAACTGTGTCCGAGTTTATTGGTTTTGGCCTAATTTCTCTGTCTATTTCTGCAAGTATGAGTTCTTCTCCTACTAGTACCGATGAACAATGTAAGGACCCTACCAATTGGGTGAAAACTTACCCTTGGCTTCATCTTGATGTGGGAAGATTCGCTTTAGCCCCAATTGCACCAGTGTGAATTGCCTTGGTCTGACCTTTTTTTTGAAAGCTCTTGTCATTCTATTCTAGTAGAGTTGACCGTGACATACCGCATTCATTCTTTTCCCATCAATGAGAGCTATTTGTTCGTGGCAGCTTTGTACCCATTCTGCGTCGCTGAGCTCAACTTCTTGTATAATTCTTAAAGAAGGGGTTTCTACTACGGCCGGAATGACCGCTTCAGTACCATAAACCAATAGGTAGGGAGTTTCCCCAGTTGATGTGCGAACCGTTGTACGATACCCGAGCAGAGAAAATGGCAGCTTCTTGTGCCATTGTTTGTAATTATTTCCTCAATATCTTCTTGATGTTTTTGTTGGCGGCTTCCATGGCTCCGTTCATTTGTGGCATGTATGCTGTGGAGTTCTTATGCTTGATCTTGAAGGTTTCACGCATGGCCTTCATCAGATCACTGTTGAGGTTGGCAAACTTGTCGGTGATGATTGACTCTGGTACTCCGAATCGACAAACAATGCGGTCCCGAATAAAATCTGCTACATCCTTTTTAGTTATAGCTTTGTAAAATGCAGCCTCAATCCATTTTGTGAAGTATTCTATGGCCACTAGAATGAATCTATGCCCATTCGAAGCAGCATGCTCGATATGGACGATGACATCCATACCCCAAGCCGAGAAAGGCCAGGGTGAACTTGTTGCGTTGAGTTCATTGGGTGGTACTAGAATCATGTTAGTATGTATCTGGAATTGGTGAAACTTCTTAACATACTTGATGCAGTCTGTTTCCATAGTCATCCAGAAATATCCCGCTCTTAGTATCTTCTTGGCTAAGGTGAACCCATTCATGTGAGGTCAGTAGGTTCCGACATGTATTTCCTCGAGCAATCTAGATGCCTCCTTGGCATCGACACACTGCAATAATCATAGGTCTGAAGTCATTCTATACAGAATACCTCCACTTTGAAAGAAATGGTTGGCTAACTTTCTAAGCATGCGCTTCTGAGTATTGGTAGCATGCTCCGAATATTCTCCCTTTTCCAAATATTGCTTGATGTCGTGGAACCACGAATTTCCATCACTCTCTTCTTCAACAGAAGCACAATAAGCCGGTTACTTGTGAATTCCTATTGGGATGGGATTGATGAAATTATTTTCTTGGTGTTGTATCATGGAAGATAAAGTGGCTAATGCATACGGGAACTCATTTTGAACCCTCAGAACATGTTTGAATTCTATCTTAGTAAATATCTAGATCAGCTCTTGTACGCAGTGCAAAAATGGCAATGTTTTGGTGTTCTCTGTAGCTCATTCTCCTAGAACCTGGTGCACCAAAAGATCTGAATCTCCCATTACCAAAAACTCTTGAACATACATGTCAATGGCCAACCGAGTCCCAAGCTACAGGCCTGGTACTCCGCCATGTTGTTGGTGCATGGAAACTTGAGTTTTGCGGATACCGGATAGTGTTGGCCAGTTTTCGATACTAAGACAACTCCGATACCTACTCCTTTGAAGTTTGCTGCTCCTTCGAAGAACATTCTATAACCATCATATGCTTCAGTGATATCATCTCCTACAAATGACACCTCCTCATCGGGAAAATACATTTTCAATGACTTGTTTCTCCATCTATGGGATTTTCTACCAGATGATCTGCCAATGCTTTCCCTTTGACCGCCTTCTGAGTTACATAGATGATGTCGAACTCACTCAACAATATTTTCCACTTTGCTAACTTACCTGTAGGCATGGGTTTCTGAAAAATGTATTTCAGCGAACCATCCTTGATATGAGATGTGTAGTGTATACACAAAATTAATGCCTCAACTTCTGATCTATCCATATCAAAGTACAGTAGGTACATTCTAGCAAAGAGTACCAAGCTTCGTAGGGTGTGAATTTCTTGCTCAGATAATATATCGCCTTCTTCTTTGTTCTAGTCTCATCATGTTGTCCCAGAATGCAGCCAAAAGCTTCGTTCAATATGGACAAATAAAGAAACAGAGGTCTTCCTAGTTCTGGTGGGACCAAAATGGGCGGTTTGGATAAATACTCCTTGATTTTGTCGAAGGCTTTCTGTCATTCTTAAGTCCAACTTGTTGCAGCATCTTTCCTCAGCTTCCTGAAGATCGGCTCACAGATCACTGCTGATTGTGCTATGAAGCGGCTGATGTAATTGAGACGCCCCAAGAAACTCATCACATCTTTCTTATTTCTTCGGAGGTGGCAAGTCCGGGTTTGCTTTGTCTTTTGACGGGTCTAACTCAATTCCCCTGCGACTGGCAATAAATCCTAAAAACTTTCCGGTGGGGACTCCGAAAGCACACTTTGCAAGATTCAGTTTCAGATTATACCTTCGAAGCCGATCGAAGAATTTCCTCAGGTCTTCTATGTGGTCCGTACTCCTTTTAGATTTGATGATAACGTCATCCACGTACACCTCTATCTCCTTGCGTATCATGTCATGGAAAATGGTTGTCATGGCTCTCATGTAGGTGGCTCCAGCGTTCTACAAACCAAACAACATCATTTTATAACAGTATATTCCCCATGGCATGATGAACGCAGTTTTTTCAGCATTCCCTTTGTCCATCCAGATCTTATGGTACCCTGCGAAGAAATCCACAAAGGATTGAAGTTCATGCTTGGCACAATTGTCAATCAATATGTGTATATTGGGTAATGGAAGTCATCTTTGGGACTTGCTCTATTTAGGTCTCGGTAATCAATACATACTCTGACTTTCCCATCATTCTTCAGAACTGGCACAATGTTGGCCAACCAAGTCGGGTATTCGACCACTCTAAGAACCTTAGCTTTGATTTGCTTGGTAACCTCCTCTTTTATCTTTAAACTCATATCCGACTTGAACTTTCTAAGCTTCTGCTTTATTGGTGGATATGTAGGATTAGAGGGTAGCTTGTGAACCACTATGGATGTTCTCAAACCAGTCGTATCGTCATAGGACCATGCAAAGATATCTTCATATTCTTTTAGGAGTCTGATATACTCTTCTTTCTCTGACGGTGATAGATGAATGCTTATGCATGTTTTCTTGACCGTTTCAAAATCCCCTAGGTTAACTGCTTCAGTTTCGTCCAAGTTAGACTTTGGCTTGTTTTCAAAATTTTCCACTTCTCTGGCGATTTCCTCGGGTATTATATCATCGTCCAGATCCTCCAAATAACTATCCTTATGTTGCATTTTCTCATTACATGTCATTGTTGCAGGTTCGTCGGGATAGGTAATAATAATGATGTAAGCAAATGTAGAGAATAATAATAAATCCGAAAAGTAGTAATACATTAATAAAATTTTAGAAATGTCAACAAGTGCAGCTCGATGACTCGAGCAATCATTGCAAAACCAAAATACTGAAAATGTCTCAAATGCTCAAATTAATTTAAAATAATTGATGCTAATTTTCAAGCTACCTAGGAACTCAACGGGCCCGGGATGGTGCAACAATCTAGTTCTTGAGAACATCTTCTTTCTCCACAATCTGAATGATAAGGTCTTCCCCCTCCTCCTCGTCAACTATTGCACTGCAATCCATATTTTCTTCATCTAGAAATAGCTCCCTTATGCCAGCTAAGATTTCATCTTCCTCAAATCACCACATTATGTCTACTTGTTGGAATGTCTGGTGCAGAGGCGGTACTAGTTCAGTGGATAATAAGGACCATGCCATGGTGGCGACCAATCCTGGTAGTCTTGCCAAGTATATTCGTACCCAAGCCCGAAAGTTGTACCATGACACTTTGGTTGTATTGGTTTGGTGATCCCTTGGAGGCTTTTGCCGAGACCCTTACCACGTTCATACCCTGTACATATTAATATGCCTTTTGTCTTGTTACTCCACCATCGATCCTTTTCAATTGCGTTGACTCGCTCAATGTGATGGTACGTCTATGATCACTCTCAACTATGTCTACTAAAAGACTAAGCGGGCGTTGCAAATATAATTCGGGTATATTGCCTAGAGTCGAATCCCAGAGGGAATTAACGTATCAAATGTTGTTGTTAGAGTACTAAATTCTCAATAATCAACTTTCTCAAAAGTTATGAATATCACTTTGTGTTGTTTATACTACTACAGCTGAACATAAATAATAAACTAAAGATTAACTAACAATAAGGTGTAAACAATTGGAACAAAGGTCTAAGGTTATGAAATTCCTTCTTGTGTAGTTCCTATAGTTTGACTTAGTTGTCTCTATCAATCATGAACACTCCAGTTATCATAAATCTCTCTCAAGTAATTATGATAATTTACTAGACGCACTCTCTCAAGTTACGCTAGCTAGATTGTATTACAATTCACTTTAGATTGCAACTGAGGTATCGTTATCTCTAATCCAACCTCTAAACCCTCGGTTATGACTTTCTCCTATACTCCGGGAGTGATGTTGTTCAAACAACTACCTAAATATGCACTCTCTCTCAAGTAGATACATAATAAATAGGAACAGCTAATTGAGGGCCCTTCAATCAACTACAACAATAACGTAGTTGAACAAATAGAGATTAACAACCAAACAAAACTATATTAATATCACAATTAGTTCATCCCCAGCGGGTTTCACCAAAACCTTAGATTAGAATAGTTAGCTACTCATGCTCAAGAACAATAAAAACCCAAAGGAAATCATAATAATCAAAATAAAGATCAAAGGAAGAGAATATAAAACTCTAATTGTTGCTTGTCTTCTCACAATGATTCTTGCCTCCTTTTGTGTCTAAAAATAAGAATATCTCTCTTTTGGGCGAAGTTATAACACTTGCATAGGTTTAGGCAATTTATTCCCGTGTTTTGCACTTTGGTCCTTCAAATTTTCTGGCCTGTCAGTGATCTCCCGTGGTCGCGGCAGGAACGCGGCGTGACCGCAGTGAAGTACGCACTCTCTGAATCTGACTGACTTGCCCACCACGCTCCAGTCGCGGTGGACTATTTTCCAGCAAACTTGGCCTTTTTCTTGTTCTTTTCTCACGGGTTCTTCTCGATTGGCCTCAAACTCCCTTAATTGACTCCAAATTTCTCCAAAGTATCTCTCATCATAGAATATATCCTGCAAAGCATAAAACACTAATTAGAGCATTTTGTTATCAATATTTACATTAAAAACATAATAAAGTATGGTTCATTAGGGGTGAAAATATAGTCTAATTCACCTATTATCAACACCCCACACTTAAACCGTTTCTCGTCCTCGAGCAGCAAAACCACACTCTATAGGCCTAATATTCTCAAGCATTTCCCTATAGTTTCACACCACAACATTTTACAACATTGTACCTAGCCGTGTAACATCTATGCCTCAAATGGTGACTTTACATTCCATGCCATATTCTTACTTTCTCAAAGTACTCTACACAGAGGTCAAAATTTACCTCTCCGTCATGAATCACATGCCCCCACATCGCACAATCGAGAGTAGTTCCACAAGAGTAATATTAAGAACAAGTAGGAACTTTAAGTATAAAGAATTCACTCACTCTCGGAAAGAACATTCATATGCCACAAAGATACATCATAGGCTTGCCCGTAGTGTTATACTCAACTAATCGAGTCCATTCAGTCTAAGATCAATTAGGTCTTTATTAGGTTGTAATGTAGGCTAAAGTACGGGTAAGACATAGTTAGATATAGTGACTAACCTCCCTAAGCACTTTTAATACACTACTGTAGCTTTTAGCCCATTCTTATGTTTGGCCATAATTTCCCCACTCTCTCTAGTTTACCCCAAAATTTCATTAGGTGTACTTTTGCTTCAACTCACCACCCGTCAAGGACTGTATTTATTCATTGTCCTTCTTTCTTGTATTTTTTTTCCAGTGGTGTTCATTCTTTTATGCTTTGCACCATTCTTCCTATTTCGTTGATTCCACTCAAAAACCAGACCACCACCCCACACTTAGACTTTTACATGTTCTTTACAATTCAAGTGCTTATAAGAGGTATATGGTTCAAACAGGCAGGCTATTCAAACAATTGGGTATAGTTTGTAATGTGGTTGCCAACAAAAAAGGCTTATAAGCTCAAAGGGGTTAACTATGATGAATTACAAACATGTGGATACATATTTATGTCTGGCTTAACAAAGAAATGCCTAGAAGTGAGTCCTTGATGTTCACCATGGTAAGCTTTATGTGATTTTTCCTAAGTATTCTGGGTTACGAGCTGTGATTTGATACTCCATTGAGATGTGAGTTAGGTGAGCCTTATGATTTTGTTAGACGAGATGAGTTAGTGGGTGATTTCAATTGGTATGATATATATTCGGCATATGATATAGAATTGAGGGCGAGACCCTCATGATCTTTTGTGATTTGATATGTTTGGACCGGGCTGAGTACCGCGCTGTGAGTTATATCAGAATGGGATCCTTGTGATTTGTTCATATGCTTTGCTTCTTCCTTGTTATATTGCTTTTTGGTAAGTCAAATGTTGCGTCCAAACGCACACGCAAGTATACGCGATCGTCAAGTAATAAAATGACTAAAAGTCGGATGTCGAACCCACGAGGACTTGTGATTAACTATTAACTAAATTAGACTATCCTAATTATCCAAACAAGAATTAACCCTAATATTATTTGATTCTAAACTAATTAAAATAAAGAAAACAAATAGTGAACTCTGAACAAGGGAAAAGCAGATTTATATGATATCAATATAATGAAAACGATCTAGGGTTATGGGCTATCTAACAATCATATTGTATTCTTCAATTGACTTAACTAATTAATTTATCTGGTTTATTGGTTAATAGGATTAATATTAGTCATAAGAATCTGTCGAGTTCTTACTCACCTATTCAAGCTAACCTAACGCCTATATGTTTGTGGAGTTAGATTCAACAAGAACGCATTTATAATTCCTGTAAATTAACCAAGCAAGGCAATTAGGTATATGTCTATCCTAACCGCGAATTCGTTCCCCGATGCCTAGGTTAAAGAACTTGGTCTACTCAATCCTATATGCAATGTAGAATTCCCACTTTCGAGTTCAACTCTAAATTCGTAGATAGTATTCAATTGGTGATCAAGCAATCAAATAATTAAGCGCAAGATTGAATAAATAAACCAATGCGATAAACTAAGAAATCAAAATCAATATTCAAATAACAATATTCATGAAAGAACCACAACCCTAGAACGTAAAATTTAGCTCCACATAGACATGGTAGCAAAAAAACAAATCATACAAAAAAATATAACAATTACTAATTTTGGTGGAAGAAAGATGGAACTTGATGAATTCCAGCCTTCACGGCGGCTCTGGGCTTGTGTTTTTCTCTAAAAGTCACGTTTTCCCCTCAAAATTGAGTTTAGACTTGCTTTTATACGTGTTGGGTAGGTCTAGGTCGAATTAACCGAGTCCCGGTCGAAATAGGATAAACTCCCGTCATCGGCGCCTTGAGTAGCTCCGGGCCCCCACCAGGGCGCTTCCTTGAAAGAGCAAACTGTCTCCAGCGCCACAGGTGGCGCCAAGCCCTCTTGTCGCGCCCAAAAATGTAATTTTTCCGGTTTTTGTGCGTTTCCGCTTTAATTTTGTGTGTTTCGTCCCTAATTGCTCCCAAATCATTCCTACACATAAAAACACCACAAATCAAAATAAATGATCACAATTAACATCTAAAACCCACAAAACAAAAGTAAATTATGAGGGGATATACATGAAAATATATATACTTTAAGCTAAACATCAACACCCCACACTTAGACTCTTGCTCGTCCTCGAGCAATAGGACAAAATACTACCCTCCAACACGTACAAAGTTCATTAACAAGGAGCAGTTTACTTTTAAATCACACACTTCACCACTTGACTATGATCGATACCGGCAATCAAATATGAACATACAAAAATTCACATTCTTCCCCTTCTTTAAACATGCCCAAGTATAACAAGTTAATCACTCATACCAACAACCTAGTTGCAACCACCAAACCTCAAAAGTCAACTTGTAACCACTAAGCTTTCTCAATTCACGCAATTACCCAACAAGAAAGTTTACAACATTACCAATTGCTCATGAGATTATGTGCCCTCACCAACAACAAAGAGTGAATATAACTAGTCCACACATTCAAATATGCTTTTGAACATAATTTAAGGACATCAAACAATTGTACAAAAATTCACTCACTCACACAAAGAATTCATATACATCTCGTGGTCGTACCATAAGCTTGCCCTTAGTGTAGATCTCTACTAATTTAAGTTAGCCAAATCTAGGATCAATTAGGACTTTTAAGGTTGTAATGTAGGCTAAGGGACGGGTAGGATATATTTAGGAATAGTGACTACCCTCCTAAGCACTTTAATACACTACATTCACAATTCAACACATATTCTCCCCAACCAATTCACTTGCCACAACCAATATTCAACATAGCCCTTTTTCTTTCTTTTTTTTCTTTTTTTTTAAATAAGCACTTCTATACTCCCACTAGCACATATTAATAAAATTTGGAGGTATGTATCTTTTACTACATACTTTTACTCTTTTTATTTTTTTCACAACAATTGTTTTTTCCTTTTCCTACACACACTCAAAACATGAAGTTCATTGGCTAGTGACTTTTGATTTCAATTTTTGTGCACCAAAGGGACCTTCCATGGCTCCACTCAAAACTAATCCCCAATATCTCACCCTACTTCTTTTAGCGACGAAGTGCATTAAGAGGTAAATGTGCAAAAATCTCAATTCAAGAACAAACTCGGGGTACGGCTTGTAATGTGGGTACCAAAGAAAAGGTCAAAAGGCTCAAAGGGGCTAGCAATGGATAATTTTTATTTTTGTGGACAAGTACATCCATGAACAAGCAAAAAAATGCCTACATCATCTCCTAGATTAGCATAACTTACAATTTCGCTTCAATTAACACACGAGGCAAGTTCTATACTACACCGGATAGCATAGAAGATAACTAAACCTCACACACACTTTGCACATTACCCAATCACAACGGTTTTGTTCAATTCTCAAGTCAAGCAAGCATACATAATTGAGAAAAATTAAGCAATATTGCACTATGTGGCTTACAGGTCAAGCAACTGAGCTAAGGCGTCGCAAAATAGGCCATTTAATTTTTCTTAGGCATCACATGTCAAACCCAATACAAGGGGAAGCAGAATGTATCTCATAACCTAATATGCCGGCACCAACCATGTCAATGGGTATCTCTAAGTTACTCAGTTTCTTCATAACTACTCAAAAAAAAAAAAATTTAAAGTGCCCAGTTCGAGATACACCCTTGGAAATGAACCGGTGCCCAAAGAAAAACCAAGGGATACTACCTAACTATCCTTCAAAATAAAATAAAAAAATAAAAAAATTCTTTTTGTATTTTTAATCAGACTTTAATCCCTTAAGAAAATATTCCAACAAATCCATCGTCGGGAAAAGTCCAAATTTTTTAATTTTTTAATTATAAAATTAATCACCTAAAATACTACACTATTATAAAAAAAACAAAAATACGACACTGATAAAAAAACTATGAAATTAACATACTAATATAATAACTACTAATAATTTAAAAGAAATTTTTCTCACCCCACACTTAAAAGAGTGCAATGTACCCAATGCACAAATAAAGCAAAAAAAACGAGGGTGGACAAGAAACTCCCTGAAAGACCAAAAGCCGAAGCACCAACAGCTCACGGGATACTCAGACTTCTCCTAGGGATGGTCCTTTGTGCGGGCACCCGACACTTATTTCCAACCATCTAACTCGCTTTTGCACTCTTCCATTGGCTTTGTTTCCTATGCTCATAATCCTACAAAATAAAATAAATACTACAAAATAATAAATAAATAAAAAAAATAAACAAAAATAAAAGAAAGCAGTAAAGCTGGGTTGCCTCCCAACAAGCGCCTGATTTAACGTCGCGACACGACTTGAACCACGTTTTGCCTCCACCTCGAACTTATAAATTGAGCCCCTAATTTGGCTTCAAACTTAATGTTATGCTCCTTGGGCGATGAGACAAAGTTAATTGGGCCAAGCAACCAATATCGGGTTTTACGCTTCTTGGCCTTCAAGTGAGGTATGTAATTATGTCTCTCTGACACGACGAATTCAAGAATGTAGGCACCCCGTTCCTCATCCATTGGCTCCTCCAAAGGCTCAGATGACTCAATTTCCATGTCATCATCCAAACACAATGTTGAAAAATGTATGGAATGAGGACCGATACACCCTAACTCTAGAATTATATTACTCTTTACATCCTTATATTTACACACACTAGAGTCTCCAACTATAATATTATCTACTTTCTCACATGACTCTAGAGTGATTTCCTCAACATGGCCATCATCAATAAAAGTATGGTCGAATGATTGACCCTACACTTTTAGCTCCTCAATTTGGCGTATAAGCTCATTTTCAATTTCACACAACTCAGAACTATTTTGTTGGGCGTTAGACGCCTCAACCTTTGCATTCAGTTGAGCCTCTAAGACGTGAATATCAGTGCCAAAATTTTCAATCTCTTGTCCCAGTTCATCTCTTCCTTCTATTAAGTGTCTCATCCTATCAGTAGTTTCCTCACGTTGAGCCTCATATATTTCTAATTTTTTGGCTTGTTCCACTAGCCATGTTTGGCTCAAAATCTCCATTTTTTTAAAATTTTCCTTTTCTTGGAACTCGCTCTCTTCATTCAATCCTTCTATATTAGCGTTCATTCTTGTGATTGTTGCCCTCATTCTTTTCATATCTTTTTTGAGTTCATCATGTTGCTCTGCTACTTGCCTCTAAATATCCCTAATAACTGCATCAAGTTTCATATCCTGTGTGATGACCCAAAAAGGGGTCATCTTATGTGCATCTAATGTGGACTGTGTTCTGAGGCTCGAAAGCCTCCATTAATCTCACCTCGATGTGCGTGCGCAGCCCGGGCGTGTAGCCGGGAAACCTTTATGTGAAAAACTTGATTAAGAGTTAAATTTGTGATAATTAATTGAATAAAGTTGACTTTGGTCAACATTTTTGGTAAACGGACCCGGATCCGTAATCTGACGGTTCTGGAAGGTCCGTAGGAAAATATGGGACTTAGGCGTATGCCTGGAATCGAATTCTGAGGACCCAAGTCCAAGAAATGAATTTTTAAAGAAAATTGTTTTATGAAAATATTAAAGGCTTATGAAAATGAACCTTGATGTGAAACCCGTGCTGCCGGGCCCGTATTATAATTTCGGAGCCCGGAGCAGGTTCAATATGTGTTATATAAGTTATATGTCAAATTTGGTAAGAAACGGACTTGATTTGATTTGTTTCGGATCAAAATGAGGAAAGTTGGAGTTAATGAAGTTTTGAGGTTTTTAAAGAACTTGAAATTTGGCTTGAAAGGTGATTTTATGTTCCCGAGGTCCGATTGAAATTCCGAGACCGGGAATAGTTCCGTTGTGTCATTTATAACTTGTCTGCAAGATTTGAAGTCATTCCGAGTAGTTTAGGTCGGTTCGGCGCGTTGAATTGAATTCTAGAATTTTAAAGTTCTTAAGTTTGATTAATTTTGTTTTGGGGCTTGATTTCGAGTTCCGTTGTTGTTTTTCATGTTTCGGAAGTTCGAGCGAGTCTATATCATGAATACAGACTTGCCGGTGCTTTTAGATGGGCTCCCGAGGGGCTCGGAGGTGTTTCAGACCCCCGGGAGCTAAGTTGGAAAAACCAGAAAAATCTGCTATCTGGTTTCCTTCTCTGCGATCGCAGAAGGTGGGTTGCGATCGCGGAGAAGGATTTTGCCGGGCTGTTGATTGTTCTATGCGATCAAAGCTTCCCCTTTGCGATCGCAGCCTGTTTCTTGCGATCGCATAGAGTCGCGTCTGGGCCGGGTGAGTTTGTTCTTCGCGATCGCAGGATCCCTGCCGCGATCGCAGAGGTCTTGCCAGTTGTTCTTCGCGATCGCAGTACCTCTGCCGCGATCGCAGAGGTCTGGCCGTTGGCCTTCGCGATCGCAGGCCCCTTGTCGCGATCACAGTGAAGGAATCACTGGGTAGGTTTATAAAATACGGGACTTAGGCTTGTTCCTCCATTTTCATCTTCCTCTTCAAGATTTTAGAGAGCTTTTCAAGGGACTTTCCACCACTGTTGTTGAGGTAAGTAAATTTCGTAGTTTTACTAGTTTCAAACACTAATTCCTAGTTAAATTCACTACTAAATTATCTAAAATCATAGAATTAGGTAGTAATTATAGGGTTCTTGAGGATTTTGTAATTTTCTATTTTAGACCATGAAATCAAGTAGAAATCACACCTTAATGATCCTTAGGCTATAGGTGAGTGATCCCTTTGAGAATTTTCTGAATTTGACCATGAGAGGCCGGGGTTGGAAATTGGGAATCCTTCAAGAATGAATTTTATTGAATAACTAAGATGAGTTATCACATTGTACATGCATTGATGTTATTGTATATCT